>SNQJ01S0027774.1:74472-86431 GCA_010110895.2 Picea sitchensis
CTATATGATAGGGAGGGAGAGCCTTGTTATATATGTCATAATGCCTGCCTATGTAGAAAGAGATATTCATGCATGGGAAGAGAGAAGTGCACCTCCCTACCTACATTACTTATGATGCATTAGTGCTCCTCCCTTGCTTGCTTCAATCCCTCTTGCTTTCCTACGCCCATTCCTAAACTCATAAATTATCTCTCTGTATCTTCTCTAAGGAAGGTCATTGAGGCCTTGATTCGTCCATCAGGCATTAAGGTTCATGAAATGGCTTGCTGGCTTGCTTTCCTCAATACGTGTAGGGGGAGAAATAGCATTAATAAAGGGGGAGATACATTGAGGGGTTCATTAGTGACCTTGAATACACATAGGAAATAGAGAAATAGAATTAATAACACCCCCAGCTCAGTGAGATTCTTTTGAAGCGAACCTTCCTTGTTACGAACAGACAAGGGGTTGGTTTATGAAAGTCCCGTAGCGAGGAGACTGTTGCATAGCGAGTCTGTAATTCAAGCACATACATGATTCACTGGATTGGTGCTAACTTGCTAACTCACCCTGTTTCGGGATAGAAGCGTTAGCGAGTCTAATCAATTACCCTATATGTCCGGCTCTTCAATCATGCCCATTTAAATCGCTTCTATCATGCCTGTCCATCAGGCTACAAGGTTTATGTCTTGCTTGAATCCACCCCAGGCCATCGCCCATAGCGAGGGAGGAACTCCACAGCTCCATCAATCAATCAATCAGGATAAATCATAATACCTCCAAGTGATCCAGTTACATAATGACAAGTGACACATATGGTCTAATCACAATTAAACATTTGGTACATAAGTAGAACAACCAGATCTTAACATGTGGTGATCCTTCTTTGGCTTATATTGGCTTGGTTATTATTATGATTATATGTATCTTATATATATTATTTATATTATATATATTATATATATATTATATTTAATATATATAACCCACTTCCCATTTCAAGAATTCACATGGGAGTTAAATGTTTTAACCACCATACATCACATATTCCATAATTCGTTTAACCCACATATTATATTGTTAAACAATGTATGGATCTGTTCCAAAATATGCGTGGAGTTTGTTTTACACCGTAGTATATTTGTTATAACAAAATATGCCAACACACCATGCACGTGGGGAATCAACATTAAAGTGTGTGTTTATGTATTTAATATATGGTTTAAAACCATATTTTAAGAACCAACGCATGCCATATTTAGTATATTATTAAAAACCATTATAAAAAATCAATTTAACTCTCCACATGAATTTAGGGAGTTGGGTGGGATTCGACGCCCCAACCTCCCATATATAAAGGAGTGCCTTCACCATTGTACCAAACATTCATATGTGCTAAAAAACTCATTTGGTGGTAAACCAATATGTACTTAGTCTTTTATAATGCAGATTATGTAGTCTTTTGGGAGATATAAGGTGTTTATAGTCACCAGATTCATTTTTTCAAAGCGGTCATGATTGTGATAATCTTATTTTCTTTTTGTAAGCCAGAAGGCTATAAATTGAATTTTTTGTAATCAAGCATTTGCAACAACAATATTTCATTCCAATAACTCTATGATGAGTATTTTTAAGTAGGTGAAAATTTTGAGACAACAAGAGATTGTGTACATTTTTTTACGTGCACTGTTGCGAAACATAGTCTAATGTATACTCATTTTTCTCAGTTTTGTGAGAGGATCGCAAGGGTGATGTCCTTTTCTACATTAGAGTAGAAGATTTGAAGGGTATTTTCAAATCTTGTATTGTAAGCCATCTTATTGTACTCTCAACAATTATTGAGCATTTATAGAGTGATCTCATTGGTTGGAAGTGGACCCAAAGACAATTATTGTGTTATGTGGTTATTGTTACTACTTTCATGCGATTCTGTATATGCTCATGTATGATTTTTCAAGTTATGATCTTCATTTTACGTGTTTGGTAAAGTAATACAAGACACTTCCATGCTATAAGCATTGTCAATAAAATAATCTTGGAATAAGAAAGTGGTGTCATACTTAATATTATTTAAGGATCAAGTGATATTAGAGACACTCGGTTCAGATCAAGTGGTGTATGATTTCTAATCCATTTTTGGATCACTACTCTATCATGAGCACACTTAACTGCGGAGTTCTAATTGGATTCAGTGCATTAACACTATGTTGTAAGTATGTACATAAGACCACAAGGAAATCATTACATGATGTTTGTAATTAACAAATGAAGATGGCATTACATTCCATTCCCCATCAAAAGGGTGAATATCATGGTTTATCAAAACCATATGCTTGAAATGTTGATTCAGTGGAAAAGGTGGATGGCCACCGAGATCCACCTGGATCACATTTCCACTCAGGAATAGCTAATGGTTGTAGAATACCAACTGGTTGTATTTGCTCGTCTTTGAATTTTTGACATTCCAAACACTTGGCAATAAAATCAACAACTTCTTTCTTCATACCTGGACAATAATATTGGCTCTTGACAACTTTAATAGTCTTCTGGTAACCTAGGTGTCCATTATAAGGAACATTATGCATTTATTTTGATAAACAAATATTCAATTCCTGATAATTTGGTACATAAATGCTTCCTATGTAAAAAATAATTCCATCCTCTTTTAACTCAAAATTCTCAATTCTACTGCAAAATACCTTGTTGTAATTTTGTCTTTTTTTCCATGTACTGTTGATCTGATTTTGCAGCCTCTAAAATTTGGTCATTCAAATCTGTTTTGTACATTCTAATGGTTGTAGCATGCATCTCATGCACTCTCCTATTGAGTGCATCAACCACTTTGTTCTCTTTACCCTTGATATGATTTATATCAAAGTCATATTCACTGAGGAATTCTAACCACCTGCTTTTCCTGACATTTAGAATTCACTGTCTAAATAAATGTTTTAGACCACTATGGTTTGTCCTCAACTTGAATCTTTTTCCCATGAGGTAGTGCCTCTACATCTTCAAGGCATGCACTATGGCTTCCAATTCCAAATCATGATTAGCATAGTGTCTTTCATGTTCCTTTAATTGTCTTGATTCGTAGCACACCACATGTCCATTGTGACTAAGAACTCCATCGAGTCCTTCATTACATGCATTTGTGAATACAATGAAGTCTTCATTTGGATCCACAATCCTCAATATTGGAGAAATAGTCAACAAATACTTCAAGTGTTGGAAACTTCTTTCACAATATGATGGACACTCAAACTTCACACCCTTCTTTTGCAAGGAAGTGATTGGGTGTGAAATATTTGAGAATCCTTCAATAAATATTCTATAGTAACCTACAAGTCCCATGAATGATCTCACCTTAGAGACATTCCTTGGCTTTGGCTACCCTTCAATGAATTTTATGTTCTCTGGGTCCATTGTTATCCCTTTATTTGAAATAATATGCCCCAAGTAATGTATCTACCTCTGGTAGAATTAGCACTTGATCAACTTTGCAAATAGTTGATGTTCTCTCAAAACCTGTAGAACCATATTCAAGTGTTGCTCATGTTCTTTTTCAAATTTGGAGTAAATAAGTATGTCATCTAAAAATACAATGAAAAACTTATCCAAGTATTCTATGAAAATACCATTCATTAAACACATGAAGAGAACTGTTGTATTTGATAACCCAAATGGCACCACTATAAACTCATAATGGACATACCTTGTTTTGAAGGAAGTCTTGCTAATGTATTATTCCTTAATTCTTACCTGGTGATAACCTGACTTGAGATCAATCTTAGAGAATACTTTATCTTTCATTTGATCAAAGAGATCATATCTCCTTGGAAAAGGGTACTTGTTCTTCACAATTACCTTGTTCTAATGCCTAAAGTCAATGAAAATATTCGAGGTTTCATCATTTTTCTTCACAAATAATATTGGGGCACCCCAAGGTGACACACTTGGGTGTATATACCCATTCTTTAGAAGTTCCTCCAGCTGCACTTGCAACTCCTTCAATTCTGGTGTACTCATCCTATAAGGAGTCTTGAATATCAGGGATGCTCCAGAGATCAAATTTATGGAGAAATCAATATCTCTCTTGGGTGGAATCCCTGATATTTCTTTAAATACATATTCAAACACTTTTAGGACTGCATAATTTTCGATACTTGGTACATTATCCATAGTTTCCTCCTCCATATGGGATGCAAATACTTGACATCCTTTCCTGAAGTTTTTCTTCAGCTACAAGGCTAAAACTTCTCTGATAGTTATTTCTCTTGGATTACCCTAAACTGTCCTCAAGTTCCCGTCTTCATCCAAGAAGGTGATATCCTTATTATAGCAGTCTAGAACAACATGATGTTGGGCCAACCAATCCATACCGATTAGGCATTCATATGAACCCAAAGTTATGATATTAAAATCTTTACTTGTTCTTAATCCATTCATGTCTATTGGGAATGCCTTAACCATCTCATTAATATTCCTTTTAGCTCCAGTAGATAGATGCACCAACCAAGGTTTACCAAGCTTTCTTCTTGGAAATTGAAATATTTCCACCATCTTAGGATCTTGATTTATGACTAGCTCCTAAAAAAATTAAAATAGAAATGGGTTGGTTGTTTATATTACCTTCCACTTAAATCATATGTGACTGAAACTCAACTTTCCTGTTATCTAGAGTTGCGTAGATCCTAGGCACATTTCTGGTTATGTCCTCCATTGTTTCAACTTGTTGTACATTATGAAAAATCCTCATTTTTTCAACTATGTGAGGGAATATATATATATATATATATATATATATATATATAATATCCCCCACAACCCCAACATTTAATAGGTGGTTGCCTTGGTATTTTCCCCATTGTCTCAATCATCTTGGGTTCCTTAGGAGTTGGTTGTCCTTGAGAATTATTTCTGAAGAATGGTGGCTTTGTCCCCTTCCTCCTTTATCCATCTTGCTCTTCTTCTTTTCTTCCCATGCCTTTTGGAAAGTTGGTCTTCCTATATGCTGATCATAAAGGAATTTATCTCTCCTTATGGTTTATTCTAGTGTATTGGGATCATCATATTGTATCTTGTCAATGATAAATGATGGAAGTTGTTGGCACAAGGGCAGACCCAGGGTTCAACTCCAAGAGTGCACCAACAAGCCCTAACTACTGGCCCTTTCAACAAAACCTACGAAGCAGATGCAGCCTCACCCAAAGTAGTTATGGGGGGGTTGTAGGACAGAGATGTCTATAACCAAGGGGAATATCAAGTGGATCTAATACCAACACAATACAATATACATATATCACTTATCAGCTTATATTTACTTCACACAACTACATACTAGATCTATCAAGGAAATGCAATAGCAGTATATCAATGACAAAGGACAGAACACCAATCACACATATGACACAAGATGTACGTGGTTCACCCTCTCTCTAGGGATACGTCCACAAAACTGTGCTTATAATATATTAAGATAAAGCATAGAGTTCTTTTCTGCGCTCTCAACTAGAAGATCTTCTTTCTTCTCCTCTCCTTATCTCCCCTCCCTATGCACCCAACTACAGGGTCAATCTTTGCACCCATGTGAAGATATTACAATACAGAAGGCTCTCATACTTATCACTTATTTCTCTCACACACAACAATAGTCACTCATGCCAATCACAGAAACTAGAACGACAATACCAACTTGATACCAACCCATCCCAGGTCCTTTAGACCTATATTTATACATTTACAATAGCTCACTGAAATCCTTAGGCCAAAACCTAGGTGTCAAAACCCTATATACCAAAACCATAGGTGTCTAAAACCCTATGTCAACTTGACCCACATTTTCAGGGTTTCGCCAGCTTGTCTTTCCTTCCTTCTCACGCGGTGCTCCAAATAATCCAACGGTGGATTTTTCCACTTGCTGATTTGTCCATGATCCTTCTTTCTTGTTGATCTATCATCCTTGATCTCCTTTTTCAATGGATTTCTTTCTTTTAGTTCACTCTGTCTTTCCTTCTCTTTTTCTCACTTCGACCCAGTAACAGTCACTGTGTCTTCCACGCAGTTTGCATTATCCCTTTTCTTCCTTGATCTTTGTGTACTTCTATAACCAAGGACCAATAGGCCCCCAACACTCACCTGTGACTCATCCCAAGGCACTTCAAATATGATCCTTCTGTGTTACTTCGACTTCAGACTATGCAGGGCAGCCTCTGCTTTTTGTTCGATGCCTCCTCTCCTTGCTTGTGAAGACTGTCTTTTCTATGTCTGGTACCCAGTTTCAACTGCACCTGGTACCTAGACCCTTTTCCTCTTGCATTTACTAGGATTTGTGGGGCAGATGGTTTTCATAATACAATTTCAACCGGATCCCATTCACTAATCCTTCCTTCCATTCCCCCTTCAAAGTCTTCAACTGTGCAACTCCTCCTTCTGTAACATAGGCGACCTCATATGGACTAATCCAATGCGTTCTGAACTTCCCAGGATGTGTTATGAACTTAATATCATATACCAATACTAGATAGCCTTGTTTAAATGCCTTCTTCTTGATGTGTCTGTCGTGGTAGGCCTTCTCACTTTCTTTCTATACCTACCGATGGAATCCTGGAATAAATCTGTCTTCTTCTAGTTCAATCAATTGTGAAAGCCTTTATCGAACAACACCAGTGTCATCCATATCTGTAAAGGAAACAATTCTTAGGCTTGGTACCAAATATTCCATTGGGACGATGGCTTCTAGACCATACACCAACTTAAAATGGGTCTGCATTGTTAGTTTCTTGCAAGTGGTTCTATAGGCCCATAGTACTGTTGGTACTCTTAAATCCGAGTCATCCCTATTCACACTGCAAATCTTCGTCAACGTTGTCTCCAAGATTTTGTTGAATGCTTCTACTGTCCCATTTTCTTGTGGATGGTAAGGTGTGATCTTCTCATGGTGGATTGCAAATTCCTCAGTCGGGGCTTCAAATTTTTTATTTATGAAATGTGTGCCTTGATCACTCATAAGGATCTTTGGGCATCCAAACCTGGTTATGATGTCATCAAATACGAAGCGTGCAGTTGTAGTTTCACTACAGTCCTTAACTGCTTTTGCTTCATCCCATCTGGTCAAGTACTATGTCGCAATGATTATGTATCTTTCTCCTGTGCGCTTTCCTGATGGGTTTATAGGTCCAACAAATTGAATGGACCATTTCTCAAATTCTTTTAGGGTCAAATGTGGTGCTAATGGCATTTCATCTCTTCTGGATGGTTTCCCAACTCTTTGGCATACATCACAGGCTCTGTAATAGTCTTTAACATCTCTATGTAATGTAGACCACCAAAGGCCAGCTCTAAGAACCTTATGCACAATTTCTTTCCCTACGTAATGTCCTCTTGTGATGCCTTCGTGAGATTCTGCGAGGATAAATGGACTTTATTCCTCCATAACACACCTTCTCAATATCTCATCAAACCCCATCTTGTATAATTGTCCTGCTATAAGTGAAAAGTCTGCAACGTGCACTACTAGTTGTTTCTTCTGTGGAATTGTAAACTCGCTAAGTGCCATTCCTATAGATAAAAACTGGACTATCTATGTGAAGTGGTCATCAATATTTCTAATGGCTAGTAATTGTGCATCCAGCAGTGCATCCTCCATACTAGTCGACTCTTCGCCATGTTCCAACCTTGACAAGTGGTCAGGACCTTTATTCATTCTTCTTGGCTTTACTACAATCTCAAAGTCATATTCCTAAAATAGAAGAAGCCATCTGCATATTCTCCCCACCAACACTGGCTTGTTGACTAGGTATTTCAGCACAGAGTGATCAGTAAACATTTTAAAGTGTCCTCCCAACAAGTAGTGGTGAAATTTCTGTAGTGCATACACCATGGCCAACCCTTCTCACTCAGTGGTGGTGTAATTAATCTCAGCAGTTGATAGCTTCCTGCTAGCAAACGCTAACGAGTGGTCAATATCTCCTTCTCCAGGTTGTGCTAACACTGCTCCTAAGGCAATGGAAGATGCATCGGCATGCACATGAAACTCCTTTCTCCAATCTAGGAAAACTAGAATAGGCACAGTAACCATTTTCTGTTTCAGTGTGTCAAAGTTCTGTTGGCTTTCTTCTGTCAAGCTAAACTGACAATCCTTCTTCAATAGATTCTCCATGGGTGTTGTAGTCTGAGCATATCCTTTAATGAACTTCCTGTAGTATCATGTGTGTCCCATCGTAGTGCGCAACTGTTTGACTGAATTAGGAGGGGGTATATCAACTATAATCCTTGCTTGCATACAATATGACCTAACAACACTCCAAATGGTGAGAAAAATATGCATTTCTTCAGGTTCAAGGAAATTTGACACTGTCTCCATTTATCCAACATTATCCTTAGACATCCAATATGATTTTCAATAAACTAAAATAGTCCAATCATCAAAATATTCTTCTGCTGGCACAGGGGCAGACCCATGGTTCATCTCCTAGAGTGCACCAACAAGCCATAACTACTGGCCCTTTCGGCAACACCTACGAAGAAGATGTAGTCTCACCCGAAGAATTTATGAGGGGGTTGAAGGACAAAGATGTCTACAACCAAGGGGAATATCAAGTGGATCCAATATAAGGACAACACAACATTCATATATCACTTATCAACTTAGATCTACTCTGCACATCTACTTATCAGATCTAACTTAGTAATGCAATCACAATATATCAATGACAGAAACTGAATACCAATCACACACAACACAAAATATACATGGTTCACCCTCTCTCTAGGGCTACACCCACATAATTGTGCTTTATAATATATTAAGATGAATCATACAGTTCTTTCTCTTCTCTCTTTCTCTCCCCTCCCTGCGCACCCAATTGTAAGGTTGATCTTCACACCTAGTTGAATATCTTACAATACCAGAAGGCTCACTTTCTTAGCACTTCTCTCTCTCGGAACAATAATCTCTCACAACATAACAATAGAAACTATGACAACAAATTGATACCCACCCCACCCAAGTCCTCTTGACCTCTATTTATACATTACAATCACTCACCGACATCCTTAGGCCGAAACTTAGGTGTCCAAAACCCTAGGTCAACTTGACCCATATTCTCAGGGCTTCGCCAACCTGTCTTTCCTTCCTTCTCACACAGTGCTCCAAAGTATCCAACGGTGGCTTTCTCCGCTTATTGATTTGTCCACAATCCTTCATTCTTGTTGATTTGTCATCCTTGATCTCCTCATCCAATGGCTTACTCCGCTCCGTCTTTTCTTCTCTTTTTCTCACTTTGACCCAATAACAGTCACTATGTCTCCAGTGAAGTTCACATTCTCCTTTTTCTTCCTTTATTCTTCACGTACTTCCATAACCAAGGGCCAACAGGCTCCCAACACTCACCTATGACTCGTCCTGAGGCACTTCAGATCTCAGCTTCTTATTTTACTTGAAATTCAGACTGCGCAGTGGAGCCTCTTCTTTCTTCTCTTTTCCTCCTCTCCTTCTTTGTGTAGACTATAGTTTCTGTGTCTAGTACCCAGTTTCAACTGCACCTGGTACCTATACCCTTTTCTTCATGCTTCTACTGAGAGCTATGAGGAAGCCGGTTTTCATAGTACAACTTTAGCCAACTCCCATTCACTAATCCTTCCCTCCATTCTCCATTTAGAGTCTTCAATTGCGTAGCTCCTCCCTATGTAACATAGGTGATCTCATATGGCCCTAGCCAATGCGTTTCAAACTTCCCAGAATGTTTAATGAACTTACTATCATATATTAGTACTAGATCCCCTTGTTTAAATGTCTTCTTCTTGATGTGCCTATCATGATGGGACTTCTCTCTTTCCTTCTGAACATGTTGATGGAATCCTGCAATAAATCTATCTTCCTCTAGTTCAATTAGTTGTGAAAGCCTCTCTTGAACAACACCAGGGTCATCCATATATGTAAAGGAAACAATTCTTAGGCTTGGTACCAAATATATCATTTGAACAACAACTTCAAGACCATATACCAACTTAAAAGAGGTCTACATTGTGAGTTTCTTGCAAGTGGTTGTCACACACCCACTACCATAATCAAGTTTTCGTTGATTTCTACATAATCAGAGCCCCCGAATTACCTACAGAGGCCTAGTGCAAGCTAGCTCTTTCTCTGTCTGCTCCCATGTAATCTGTGGGTCATTATCACTGGTCAAATAATCATGGCACCTCTTGGTATTTCGTGACTTGGCGCCACAGGAATGTTGAATCATTCGAATCTGCAACCGTCGAACCCCGGCAGGGCTAGCGAATGGCCAATGGGGACAAATCCCAATAGGGCTAGAGAAAAACCAATGAGAACAAGCCCTGTCGTGTGGTTAAGTGGAAATGCAACACGGTAGTCAACATGATAGGAGGGGGCCCCACTTTACACACCACACCATTCCATACCCCCNGGGGGAGTCCAGAATTCACCTGAGCACCGTTGATCAAGGTGAATTAATCTCGACCGTTCGAGAGTTGCACGTCCAATTCTAGACCCCCCCCCTCACCGCTAAGAGCAGAACGACAAGGGGGCTCCGGAATGAAGCCTCGACCGTAGATCTGGGAGGGTGAACTCTGGCCTTCTAGATCTGCTCGCTACTTACCTTAATGCGCATTCACACCCTGACTTAAAGTTGACATCTCTTCTCCACATCTGACGGTCATTATAGACCCTGAGATCCCCCGAAGGAATCTCGTCCGTTCATCGGGACTTAGCCACATGCTAACATCTCGATATTATAGGTCAGGATTTATCAAGGCGAGAGCCCGACCTCTTGTCAACAGAACTCCAGAATCCACGATTCTCGATTTTCCGAAAACGGGTAATCTCTCGACACGTAGCATCCTTAAATCGGATGGTCCAGATCTGTCCCGGGGTTTCCACCATGGAAAGTCTCGATCTCTCATCACCAGGACTCCCGAGTTCGCAATTCCTGATTTCTCGAAATGGGAAATCTCATGACACATGGCCCCCTTGAATCGGATAGTCCAAATCTGTCTCGGGGTTTCCACCATGGAAAGTCTCAATCTCTCATCACCAGAACTCCCGAGTTCACAATTCTCGATTTCCCAAAATGGGTAATCTCTTGACACGTGGCCTCCTTAAATCATACGGTCCAGATCTGTCTCGAGGTTTTCACAATGGAAAGTCCCGATATCTCATCACCAGAACTCCTGAGTTCTCGATTCCCGATTTCCTGAAATGGGAAATATCACAACACGTGGCCTCCATCGTTCGGACGGTATAGATCTATTTCGGGGCTTTCACCCCTATTCACTGGGGGTTTAACCCTCGGGTAACTCCTGACAGATCCAACGGCTGTTGGGTTTTCCAGCTGAGATCTGATGGCTCAAATTGGTTCCTACCTGTGCATTCTTCCATGACTTCCTGGATGTGGAAAAATCCACTGTCCAGATACTCCCATGGACCTTGGGGATCTACGGTCCCGGTTTTTTCGCTACCCACGAAGACACAGAAAAACAAAGGGGTAAGGTATTTAACACCCTACTTATTCCTACCAATCTAACGGTCATGCATGACCATAGGTTTCCCGATGGAATCTCGTCCATCGATCAATACCTATCAGGGTTAAGGCACTTAACACTCCATCTTCTTCTTCCGATCTGACAGTCATGAGTGACCACAGGTATCCCGATGGGATCTCATCCATCGATTTGATACTTCATCCTTATGTTTCCATCTCGGGTTTTCAAGAGGATCGTTCCTCCTCGTGCAGGGTTACTAAGGCCTTGCGCCTTCACATTCTCTTTCCTGATTCTTGATGGGCTTTTCAAGGAATGCATCTCTATGGGGAGGTTTTTACCTAGGGCACTATCTGAGGTAGATAAGGGTACCTTTCTCCCACGAATCAGACAGGAAGTCTAAATTAGATCAGTATGCATATAAATAGTGATTTATGAAGACATAAGCCATACGTAGTCTTTCCATTATAAACATGCATCT
>SNQJ01S0027775.1:32402-48743 GCA_010110895.2 Picea sitchensis
TATTGGATCAATCTATTTGTCCCATCATCATCAACTGTATTATTAATATCATCATTTTCCATAGGAATAACGTGATCATCATTATCCACACGATTAAGTTTAGCTTGTTCTTCAGTATTATCTCTATGAAAACTTATCCTTCTAGGCGACATCACATTCTTAGGATGATTTTTCTTTAATAAAAACAATATAAGCAATAAAATATAGTTAGATTATATCACAGATATTATTTTGAAAGATAAATTAAAAAAAAAACAATTAATGTATAATACCCTTAAAGATCTACAATAACTAATTACTTACCATGGGACGATATTCATTGCCCCCTTCAACGTGCCCATTCTCCCTACAATGTTTTTCAACTACTTTTAAAGGTAGTCTTCTTCCATTAAAACCCCTGCATTCACAACAAGGGCAATAACATTTCCCATCACCATGAATCACCATTTTCCGCTTTAACATAACAAGCTCTCTTTTCTCGTCTAGAGTTTATATTGTAATTACCTATTACAACAAATCCATTGAAACATTATAAGTACAATATACAAATATGTTCAAATAATTTGGTATATATTTAGATATTTGTAATGAAAATTATACAGCATGTTCAGAAAAAATAAGGGACAAAGCATGAAACCTAAAATCAGCTAGAAAAAATAAGGAACAAAGCATGAAACCAATGCATTTCATATCCAACGTACAACACTGGCTATTTGGGAATCTAAATGACACTTAGTTCTAAAACAACACATTGACCTACACATAAACATCGAAACATAAATGAATCTTCTAATAATCTCTTTGTTGTGATCCACCTACTATTATGTTGTCCAAATTGAGGAACAAAATTGATAGAAGTGCAAGAAAGAGTTTGGGGATAAAAAAAAATCATGACATAAGAAGCATAAAGGAAACTTTAATTCTCATAAAAAATGATGATGTAAAGAAAATTAATTTGAAGAAAACCAATCAAAGTTGGCAAGAAATTCCTTGGCATGGTAATGATAAACAATACACTATGTTAGCGATCAAAAATAACTTGCTAATGATTTCCAAATCACATGATAAGACGAGCATTAAGAAGAAGAATCATTTTCAATTTCTTCAGTTTTAAAGGCTTAGAGACAAACTCTTAAAGATGGTATTTCAATGTATCAATCGATTTTCTTCTTAAATTAAACCTAAGTTTATTTTAGGTTTTTCAGCGGCTAAGCGGAAAATTTGACAGTGTAGTGAGTCACCGAAAGCTCTGAATTTCGGCGGCTAAATGGAAAAATGCAAGACCAATGAGCCGTCGAATGTGCTGAAGAGTCCAGAATTTAATTCTTTCTGCCTAGATCACGTTTTTCGAGTTCCAGAACATGTGGGAATGGTATCAAATTAAAGATAATAATTATCAAAAGTTAAATCATCCTCCTCATTAAGTTTTGAATACATATGGAGAAATAAGGAAGCCAAATGGCATTTCTATTTTTGACAGAAATCGCCCAACACTCCAACAGAGATCTCGAACTCCATGATCTTCACCTACAGACTGCCAAGATGGTATTTCAATGTATAAATCGATTTTCTTCTTAAATTAAACCTAAGTTTATTTTAGGGTTTTCAACGGCTAAGTGGAAAATTTGACAGTGTAGTGAGCCACCAAAAGCTATGAACTTCGGCGGCTAAAGGGCAAAATGCAAGACCAATGAGCCGTCGAATGTGATGAAGAGTCCAAAATTTAATTATTTCTTCCCAGGTCGCATTTTTCAAGTTCCAGAACATGTGGGAATGGTATCAAATTAAAGATAATGATTACCACAAGTTAAATCATCCTCCTCATTAAGTTTTGAAGACATATGGCGAAAGGAGGAAGCCAAATGGCATTTCTATTTTTGACAGAAATTGCCCAACTGTCAAACAAAGATCTTGAACTCCATGATCTTCACCTGCAGACTACAAAGTAATGCTAAGAGGGTAAATTCGACCTATAGTGATCTTACTTGTCATATCCTTTTTTTATTATATTTAGTTTTAGTTATTTTCAGATCTATTTTTATAGGATCTTGAAATTGTGATGTAAAGGAAATTGTGATTGTAGCTGAATCAATAAACTTTTTACTCTATCAAAAGTGGATAAACCATAAAATATTTCTAAGGAGTTAAAATAAACCATAAAATCTGATTTAAGGAGTGAAAATAAACCATAAAATAGTTCAATACCAACAAATTACTAAATCACACAGAAAAATTTTAAGTACTGACCTTGAAAATATTAGCTATGTAGAGTCTGATCAATTCAATGTTTCTCTTCTTGAAAGAGAATTGAAATCAAGATTTCATAAAAAAATAGAACACCATTGCATTAGAACACTCGAATGATTGTCACAACTATAGAAAATGATTTTCACAAATGTAGAAAATGATTGCTGCAACTATAGAAATTTGTCTTAACTAAGATATATATAGGATTGATTCCGTCAGTCTTCCGACAAATTCGGTCAAATTGACCAAACAATAAGTCAATGACTGTTTGATTCTCACACATTCCATAGTTGGTTGTTATAACGACTAAAGTTCGTCGATATAGAGACTAAATCGTGGTTGGTCTCTATAGCGACGAACTTTAGTCGTTATAACGACCAACATGGAATGTTGGTCACTATAGAGATGAACAGTTGGACCCCGAAAAAAAAAGTAAATTTAGTCCAAAAAAAGAAAAAAAATTACGACGAAATTTTAAACCGTCGTAATTTTTGCCCAATGTAGTAGTGGCATGAAGTATCTAAATTGATCCAGAATAATTTATTGATCGTATTGGGATGGTTTTCAGAATTCTGATGATGTTCTTTTTACCCAAAAACTCATAAACCGAATATTATCTTTCTTGATGATAGTTATATGACACAACAAAAAATAAAAGAACTCAAATCATATACTTTAGTTTCATCTTTAAGTTCCATTCAATCCAATGAAAATTGTCTTCTCCATCTCAAGTACCAAAAACACATGTAAAATGACTCACATATGAAAATTTAATGGATGCTCTTAAATTCCATTACTCAAAAAACAAATAACTATACAATTGAAATCTTTGTGAAATATTGAATTGTTTTACTATAACGATGACCAATTTCCGAACTAGCTCAATTTCAAGATCTTCGGTACGCAAAACAATGCATTAAATGCCCATTAATGGCAAACTGAGAAATTGTTTTTACAATTGCCTCAAATCACAAAAAATACCTCATATTCATGATCCTTGCAAAAAATCATGCAGAATTAATATAAAATACTTGAAATGTCATCAAGGTACCATTCAACATGCTTTACCGTGCAACACAAACTAAACATGTACTTGCACGTACTTTCATACAATCTGTATAGTTTTGGGATATGTTCCCTTTCTCTAAATATATGTCTCAGGATTTATGCAAACCTCAGGATCCATGCATAGGGATCTGTATTAGTCTCAAAATTTGTGCCCTTAAATAGGCCGGACCTCCAAACCTCCATGCAGATTTAATGGCAGCTTATTCTAATTATAGAGGAATCCTGCTAAATGTGGAACCAGTGGCATATTGGATAGAGTCATCTACTACTATAGCAGAGGTCTGGTTTTGATTCCATTACATGAATATATTTTAGTTATATGGATATAACTATGTTTGTTTGTTTATTGGTTTAATACATGGTATTATATTATATATAGTATATAATAACTATATACTATATATAATAATCCGTTGGAATATTAAACTTCCAGGTGAACTTTGATAAGCCCCTCGTGGCTTGGATTATGGTCATGTGGTGTAGTGTAAGGAATAGGGGTTGGGGCTAGTCCTCGGCCCCTTTCCCCCTCCACATGAGACTTAACATAACTTTAAATATTTTATATGTCATATGTATGTTAAGACCCATCGTATGGCTTGTTAGTTGTGGTGGGTATGTTAATACTTTGGTGGGTATGGATGTCATGGGGTCAAACCTTGTTGAATCCAAAAATTTTCTACAAACATACCATTACTATCCAATGAGGGGTTTCCACATGGCAACCTCTCATTAGCTAACCTGTGCCACGTGTTAATACATCATTAGACTACTTGGAGTATAGACTTGCCAACTCAACTGTTGACTGACTATGCCAACTAATATACCACATCACCTTTTGTACCAAGTGTCACTACTGACATCACCATGCCACGTCTCACCCTTTGGTGGTGCCACGTGACACCCTTGTTTTTCCTGGTTTGACCAAACTTTGACCACTTATAACTTTTGCATACGAACTATGTTTGAGGTGTCATTTATGTCGTTGGAAAGATGAAAACGAGATCTACACAATGATTACATTTTCGGGATTATTTGAGACAGTCTAGTTTTGATCATTTATGGATCCCTTGGGACATTTATGAGTGTTTTGGATCCTCTTGGACCTCTGTGAGCGTTCCTTGGATCCTCATGGATAAATAGGTATCCATGAAGGAAATCACTCTTCACATTCATATAATGGATCTACCATCTGAAACAAGCAATGAGGGAAATAATTAGTCGAACAAAGTTCATCCTTGCAACAAGAGAAAAGGTTTCAGTGTATTTCATGCCTTATTGTTGAGAAAATCCCTCTGCAACAAGGTGAGATATATGTCACTCAACAACACCTTCAAAGATAAATTTGGTTCGGTAGACCCATTGACATTTTACAATTTTCTTTCCATGCAGTCAGGGAACTAAGTTTCAAGTATTATTCTTCGACAAAGAATAAATTTTAATATTCATAGCTCGATCCCAATGAGGTAGGCCTTTGGCATTTGGGTATGTAACATGGTCAGAGGTTTCAAGGATAGAATTCATGAAGGAAACACTAGCATGTTTCTTTTAACTTTGAGTCTATCATCATCAAGAGGCATCTCTAACATCGGCTCCATCGGATTCAATTGTCTTGACAACCCATCAAGGAAAACAAGAAATAGGTGAACTATGGTTTAATTTATTATGTCAATTAGAAATCAGAGGATCTTCAACTAGAGGACCAGTGTTACCCATGATTTTGGTCATCATGATGGTGTATTGATGATGGTGTACTCAGGCTCCTCATAAGAACTTTCTCCTGAGAAAATTGACATTCATCTCTCCCCAGAAAACATACTTTTGAAGAGGGTTCGCAGGCTGCTAATATACTAGGGTGCGAGAATGACCCATTCTCGCAGGCTTCCTTAAGATAGGGTGTGAACTTCTTGCACTGTGCTACATAGCTAGGGTGAGAACTTGTTCTAAGGCTTGGAAAAAGATGAATTCTAGATGTTTCTAGAAGGGAATCTTCTAGAAGAATGGGTTGGCATTCGAATGGTTATCCTTGTACTGGATTTCTTGATATTGTGGGATCATTCTTATCCAAGTAACCATCTCATTCTCTCTTATATATTGAAGGAATTCTCATGGAAAAGGTTAAGCAAGATTCATTGGAGAATTGGTGAAATAATTGTGTGAAGGACTTAGCTTGAACAGGAGCTTAGAGACTCTAGCAAGTCTATCAAGAGGATTTGATCTTCTTCATACAAGGATTGAGCAAGTGTGTGTGTTGGAGCCAAGATCCATCGAAAGGAAGCTTGCGACATCAAGGCGATCAGGTTGTAATCTTCTACTTTCAATTAATATGATACAGTGGCATGTCCCTTTCCCATAAAGTCATTTTCGCTTTATTATGTAATTCCTTGATCATACATATAAGTTGATAGTTGAATATATTTTGCTATCTTCACTTTGGTTGGTTTGTGTTGTCTTGGTCTTGACCTCATGAGAGCACCGGAGAGAAGCGGGAGCAACATAAAACCCAGGAAGCGATACAAAGGTATGTTACTTGTTCCTTCCTACTAGCTAATTCAATGGTCAAAACTTAGGGAAAGAGTCATGTCCTGTCCTGTTTTGTTCTAGATCCAGGTGGATCTAGGGAGATATGTTAGTGTCCGCACTTATAGATTAGTCCGATAACAAAATTGGCTACTCCACTGGGGAGATAACCCATTTTCTTGTGGTTTTTGGTATTTTTCCTTGGCAATTTGCTCTTTCCTTTCCTTTCTCCATTCATATCAATCTCTGAGTCCTCAGGATACCCTGATAGACCCTCTGGGTCCAGAGGCCTCTTTAAATTTTGTGTCTTTTTCCAAAATTTTGATTAGTTTCAAACATTCTTGCACTGCACTCCACAATGGCCTATGAGAACATACTAAGTTCGCACCTTGCATTTAGGTTCAGTGCGAGGTTCTCGCACTCTACTCAAAGCCCACCTGCGAGAATCACTCATTCTCGCACTGTATAATATTGCCAGCCTGCGAACTCATTTTTTCAAAATTTTGGCTTTAAGATTTTTGCATCTTGAACTGCCCAGATCAATTTAAATGCCTAAAAAGAGTTTCTTGGACCATTTATTGATGTTTTCTTGTCTTCGTTTCTTGTGCATGAACAGTCTTAGGGTTTCAAAGGCTCTTCTTGTTCTTGACTTTTCTTGGCAAAGATATACTCTCTAATTTCGAAATCTGAGTGTGCTTGTTTGGTTAAGGACCTACGATCGGTTGAAAGTTGATATTCTTTGTCTTTATCATTTGCTTATTCTTTAAAAGATCACTTTTCTTACGCAACTTGAAAAGACTCGTTTGGTTTGCTTTTTATTTTTGTTTCCATTGAAAGAGTGGTTTGGGTTTTTTATCTATTGCTTATTCATTGGTTTTTTTATTTTTTTCACTCTCACTATCATGGTGTGGGTCCTTTTTGAAAAGTGAACAAAGTTTTTCTTTCAAAAGAATTTTCGTTTTCGAAAACATTAAAAATCAATTGTTGAAATTATTGAAAAAGAAACAATAGAGAATTGTTATTTTTAGCGTGATTTGTTGCAATTGCATTTTAAAGGAAATTGTGTCTTGTAGTTCAAAGTTTGATCCAGAAAAATTCTCTCTTCCTCCCATACATAGGATTCATTGAACGAAAATTGATATATTTCATTCTCATCCATGCATCGTTGGGTCAGATTCTTATACAACATCAGTTTCATCTCCGTTTCCTTTGAGTAACAACAACCCTTAATAACACTGTGCAATTGTAAAATTTACCTAGTAACTCTTTTCTAGGGCTCTATTACACCAACATTTAGCTAGGCTAGCGCTTTGGAATAGGAAGAGAGATACACTCTCCAAAGCACAAAACACACAATAGCATCTTTTGTTAAGGAGTGTTAAATTCCATTTGCAACATCTTGTCCTGGGAATCCCTTCTCACACAAGGGTCAAACACGAGGTCGCATTGATATTGACAGAGTTACTCACCCTGCTTTTTTGATATTAGTGTAGAGATTGCACGTATTAAGGGGATCACTTGGAGGTATACCCATAATGATGAGTGGAAGCCTTTTGAGTTGATTTCGGGCTAGATACCCTGCCCTTGCGTGTGGATCGGACAGTCGACTGTCCCCCTAGGCTTTATTGTTGTTGGTGGTAACCTTAGTGGCCTATATTTCTAGGTTCTTACACGAGGTGACTGTGAAGGGGAAACTCTTCACGGTACCTGGAATTGACGTTGACCAAACTCACTCGGGATCCTTGTAGGGTATACCCACGATTATGTGTGGGAACTTGCACCAGGGTGTAAGTCCGTTAAGCAGGTCGTTAGCGTAACTTTTCCACCCTAGCCCTACACCTTCTCATATCGTTGTTGCGACGTTGGATTTCATCACCAACTAGTGACTTCGGACTTAGAAGGTCTTGTTTTCTTGGTGTTGCTTCCTAGATTTTGTTTAAAGTGCGTGTTGTTTGTTTACCAAAGTTGACCATACAATTTTCTTCGTGAATTTTGTCACTCGTTTACAATAGCTCCTCCACGTCGTTCACGTAGAATGCAGGGTTTATCTCCAGAGCATCTGGAAGGTTCTCAACCCTTGCCTACAAGTACACCTGAGGGCTCTCCTCGACAAAGTGAAGTCCCAGTTGTCACCACACCACAAGTGGAATGAACTGAGTGTCTAGAACATTTTCAAATTACAAATACTCGAGAGGACTTTCGAGTTCACCCTGATTCTGAGAGACCGTTTATGTGACTGAATTCTTCCGGAGACTTAGTTGTTACCTCTTCTAGATCACCAGTTGGACCCTTTCCAGGCATAGAAGGCCAAGATATTTTTTGGTCTACAAGTGTTTTCCGATGGGACCTTTTTGGTCTAGGTTCACCTATGATTTTCGAAATCAACCCACCTGTGATTTCTAAAATCTCTAGTCCAGAGACAATACCGTTTACTACCGCCTATCACTTTACCGTCCCTGTCGAAATGGCCCATCACACAGATACTACGAGTGTTCCAACCGGGTTTACTGTGGTTAGTCTTTCTCCCATCAATACACCGCGAATTCCCAATGTTACTCCAACACTACCACTCGGATACCGTGCGTTGAATGCTTCCATTCACACTCCTACGCAAACCCCATCCGGCTCTCCTGGTGGTCCTTCTTATTCCGGGCACTCTCTTCCTGGTTTTATTCCGACACTCCCTCAATTTCCTTTTGGAGGACCTTCTTCGTCTTCTACTGGAAATCTTAATCCTAGTGGCACTATTCCATCATTCACACCAAATTACCAGATTCCTGTCAGTGGAAAATTTCACCAAGGTGGTATGACTCAACCCCCTCTCACTGGGCAAATTCCTATTGGAACACAAATCCCAATGGGAACACAACCCCCAATTGGAACACCACCTTCGATGGGAGGACCGACCCCACCTTATGGACAAAATATACCTCCATCCTTGGCCCAGTATTGGAATCAGTTGATACAACATCCTCCTCAATCGACTGGGGGGCAGCAGTTTCCAGTTGCGTCCGTAATACCCCCTAGTATGGGCCAACCATATCCTAGTTCGTTCAATCCCATTTGGGGGGTGAATGCTCAAACTCAAGTCCCTGTTCCAGGGTATAATCCTATGAGCTACTATCCTCTCCAACCACCACCGAATATGCCTAGCTCTTCACATTATATGCAGACTACTTATGGTCCTACTGGTTTGTCGACAGGGCTTCCTCCCCAAAGCCACCAGTACCCGCAAGTGAATCGACAGTTACCCTTCATAGCCACTTTGGATATTCCGGATTTGTCAAGGATTTTAAATGATCCAATTTGTCAATCTCCCCAATGGCCTGCTATACCAGCCAAGCTACCATCGGACATTCCTAAATTCGACGGCAAAGCGGGAGAGGACCCAAACAATCACATTATGACTTTTCACCTATGGTGTTCATCCAACTCGTTGATGGACGACTCTATTCATTTACGTCTTTTTCAATGAACTCTCACAGGTTCTACTGCGAAGTGGTATATATAATTGCCACGAGGTTTTTTTTCTGACTTTAACACCCTAGCTATGGATTTCCTCACACACTACCAGCTACCGATTCGTTATGACATGGGGACCAAGATTTTGACTTCTTTCAAACAAAACAAAGCCACTCATATATCTGATCACATTCATGAGTGGCGGCAAAGACGACGTCTTATTAAACTCGAAATCCCTGATCAGTTGCTGGAAAAATGGTTCACAAAATCATTTGTGAATGACATCGGTTGTGACATTGCCATGGGTGGAGTAGTCACGGAAGAGCAGGCTATAAGTTGTGCTCAATATCTTGACCTCGTTTACTCGCAAATGGGTACCCTTTACGATTTACTACCTGACTTACCTCGTCCTTCCACTTCCACCACTTCAACTACTCCAGCTGCCTCACATGCAACCGATGGTGTGATTGGCACTTTCCAGGCTCAACCACATTCCGCCTCAAGCACAAACCCCAAACCTGCTTCTTCTAATGTTCAAAATGCTCTGTCTCCTACCCCTCCCACCGGCAAGACTTCTGAGGTAAATGCAATCCAATCTACCCCAGCCGGTAAAAACAAATCTAAAAAGGGGAGAGGTAAGAATAAGGAGGACAAAAATACTTCTCAAGCAGAGAAAACCAAAACTACACCTGTTGAATATCGGGATAAGCGCAAACCTCGATACCCTTGTATTATCTATGGTGATGATCACTACACGAAGGATTATCCACGATGCGTTGAGGTCACTAAGTTCCTTCAAGGAGCTCCAAAACCACCTGCACCGGCCGTTTTGTCCCAACCCTTCCCGTCTCAACAACAGGCTCAGTTGGTCATTCATGACCAACCCTCATCTTCTACTACATCCTATGTTTTGATGTGTACTGGCAATTCAAAGCAGAGCGATGTTTCACTCACTACTCGAGCCAAAGTTTATTCTCCCTCTAAAGAGAAGGTTGTTGATCTACCTCCTTCCTTGGTAAAACCCTCTCCCGCGACTCCACCTACCAACGGTCCTCTTCATCTCCAACGACCGAGCCTTGACATAGTTATGCGACCCCCCCCCAAAGGGCGTCATTTGGAAATCGGCTTTCAATCCTCATGCTCGTGCTGCCAAGAACTACAACATTGTTGAAGATCTGGCCCAAGCACCTTCTGCGATGTCATCCCTTGAAGTCCTTCAAACTTGTCCTGCACAATGGAAGGAACTATTGAAAGCTATCGGTGGAATCGATCCGACGGATACAAATTTAATAATTTTTGACTTGGAGGATCAAATTCCAAGGTTACCCCCTCAAATCGCGTTCCAGATCCAAGTGATTATCTCTGACAAAAACATTTTCTGAACCGTTATCGACGAGGGTGCCTCGACATGTGTCATGTCTCTTGCTTGTTGGAAATCCATTGGCTCTCCTTCTTTGAATGAATCCCAGAACACTCTTAAAACCTTCAACGGCTCTGGTTTTAAGCCCTACAGTGTCCTTCCTTCGTTGCCCATCACGTTAGAAGGAAAAACGGTCCAAGTCGAAGTGGAAGTCTTTGACGCTCCCCTTGATTACAATCTTATGCTTGGTCGCAGCTGGATCGCTTCCATGCATGCAGTTATGTCGACCCTTTTACGTGTGGTACGTTTCCCACATCAAGGTAAGGTCGTCACCGTAGACTAACTAGCCTTATTTAATTCGGATACCCGTACTGGAAACATACCATTCATCGCTAAAACCCCATCGGGTTATGAGAACGTTGGTGTAGGACTTATAAAATACTCTTCGTTAATGGGTACTTTCCCCATTCCACCGCCCAATGTTCCACGCTCGTCTGTTTCTTCAATCAACATGATCTCCACTTCGATTCACGAACTTCCTGCGTCTCACGACCCCTGGATAGTACCTGAACTTGGAGATTATCTTCGTTACGGTGACAAAATGTCATTAATTCCGGTTGAATCCACCTATCAAGTCATTCAATCGGCAACTCCTTCTACCCCCTCTCTTGGTGAGTTGTCTCCCGATCCTTTCCATGTCATTTTTCCCACTGACGAGATGATCATGTCTGTCATGGAAGACACCCCTTGGGATGATGGACATCATCGTTCCATCCTTTTTCTGGAGAAACATACCATTGAGAACTATCAACGGATCTCGACCCCGTCGACCGTTGTTGTCATTTCCACTATTCCCGAGTCTGCACACGATGTGTTTTCTAAAGGGAACTTAAGCAATATCTCGCCTACTATTCCCCTTGACATATCCGTCAAACCTGGGATTGTTGAAAATGTCCATATCGGAGCTTCGTGTTCTTCCGATGAAGTCGTCACCTACACATCCCTTTTCAAAGAGTTTCGTGACATATTCACCTGGAGCTACGAAGAAATGCCGAGTATCGACCCTGAGATTGTGATACATGAGATAAAGACATACCCCGACGCTAAAGTCATCCGGAAACGCCTTCATCCAGTTCACCCACGTAAAGCGGCAGCTATCAAGCTCAAAGTCGAGAAACTTCTGAAAGCCGACTTTATTTATCCAGTGGCTCTCACATACTGGGTTTCCAAACTTGTCCCAATTGACAAGAAACAAGGCACCATTCGTGTATGCGTTGATTATAGGGATATCAACAAAGCTTGTCCCAAAGACAACTTTCCTACCCCTTTCGTCGATCAGATTGTCGATGATTGCGTCGAAAGTGAAATATTCTCTCTCATGGATGGTTTCTCCGGGTATAATCAAATAAACATTGTTCCCGAGGACCAACATAAGACTGCTTTTATTTGTCCTTGGGGTACTTTTTCCTATTGGAAACTCCCTTTCGGTCTCAAGAATGGTGGCGCAACTTTTCAATGTGCTATGTCTTATGCTTTCCATGATATCAAGCACATCATTCAACCATATTTGGATGATTTACCCGCTCACTCAATGCGCCAAGTCAATCACCCAACCCACCTCCGTGCCATTTTTGTTCGTTGTCGGTTTTACCGTATATGTTTAAATCCTCATAAGTGTGTTTTCTGCGTGGAATCTGGCCGACTTCTAGGTTTTATCATTTCACGTCAAGGGATCTGGGTGGATCCTTTAAAGCTTGAGGAAATCCTTAATCTCCCTCCTCCTTCTACACTTCGCCAGTTACAAAGTTTGCAGGGGAAAGCAAACTTTCTTCGTCGTTTTATCCCAAATTATGCCGAGATAACTCGTGGATTTACACGGCTATTAAAAAAGGGTTCAAAGTTCATCCGGGATACCATTTCCAACAATGATTTTGAAGCTTTGAAATTGTCCCTAACGCGTGATCCACTTCTCTTTCCCTCTAATTAAAATCGTGATTATTTCCTCTACCTTCCTGCCTCGGATTACACCATTGGTATGGTTCTTGTCCAAGAGGATGATGCTAACGAGGAACATGTCATTTACTACTTGAGTCGAAGTTTAACGCCTACTGAAATCAAGTATTTACATGTTGAAAAACTGGCCTTGGCTGTCGTCCAAGCCGTTCAATGCTTCTGACAATATATCCTCTCGCGCAAGACTATAGTGATTTCTCACTGCAACCCTATGCAACACATTCTCACACGTCAATTGATAGGGGGAAAGTACTCCAAATGGATTGTGATACTCTAGGAGTTTGACCTGGAATTCGAACGTGCCAAGTCTAAGAAGTCCTTAGTGTTTGCTGAGTTGATATGCGACTTTCCCTATTCTGCAATAGAAACAGTAGCAGCTGATTCATTACCCAATGAGTCTCTTTTCCTTATCAGCACTGATGATCTTTGGTATGGTGATATCATTATATATCTCCAAACCCAGACTTTCCGGCCAACTTTGTCTAGTACTGACCGACGTCGCATACGCTATCAAGCCCGTCAATACATTATCCTCGGGGATACTCTTTATCGTCGGGGGATTGACTCTATTTTTCGACGTTGCCTAACGTTTTATGAATCCGAGAAAGCTCTGAATGACTGCCATTCTGGAGCATGTGGTGGTCATATGTTTGGGTATGCTACTGCCCAGAAGATCTTACGAGCAGGGTATTTTTGGCCTTCTTTATTTAACGACTGCATAATCGTCATTCAAAAATGACATGCTTTCCAGACCTATAATCAGAAGATACGGTCACATCCCACTCCTCTTTACCCTGTGGTCTCCATTGGTCCCTTTGCAAAATGGGGCATCAATTTCATGACATTTCACCCTCACTCGATCGGGGGGCATGGTTACATCATTGTAGCCGTTGATTACTTTACGAAATGGGTCGAGGCGATGCCGACATTTGACAACACTGGAAAGACTGCAACATTATTCATTTTTAATCACGTCATAGCTCGTTTTGGTGTTCCCCAAGCTATCGTCACCAATCATGGTAGCCACTTTAGAAACTTCATGATGTCCGAACTTACTAAAAAGTTGGGTCTTCACCATGATAACTCAACACCCTATTACCCCCAAGCCAACGGCCAAGTTGAAGAAATTAACAAAGTTCTCATAACTATGCTCCGACGAATGATATGGATTCACAAAACAAGTTGGCACACAATGTTTTTTTCGGCATTGTGGGCTTACCGGACATCCGTCAAGTCTTCTACTGGGTTTACACCTTTCCGGTTAGTCTATGGTTTGGAATCTATTCTCCCGATTTAATGTGAGATACCCTCTTTAAAACTAGTTTTTGAACTCCTACCAAACACTTCTGCTGAGGAAGAACGTCTATTGTATCTTATGCGATTAGACGAAACTCGATGCGATGCCACCCTAGTTATAGAATCTCAAAAGAAATGTGTCAAGGCCCAATATGACAAACATGTCAAGCCTCACATTTTCTCCTAAGGAGATATCGTTCTCCTCTATGATCAAGATCGAGATATGCTAGGAGATGGAAAATTCGAAGCCATGTGGCAAGGTCCTTATATCGTTCGACGAGTTTTGGAAAAAGGAGCTTATGAGTTAGTATATTACGATGGTATCCCTTTAAGTTAACCTAGGAATGGGTTGTACTTGAAGAAGTACTATGCATAAAATCATCTGTGGATGAGTACTTGTATTTTTATTGTATCATACTTCTTATGTTCTACTATAGTTTGCTTTTGTCATTATCTGGTCTCTGCCCTTATGTGACGTTGTGTTTGATTTCCAAATGTCAAAGTCTTCGCTACCCTATATTGGCTTCGCTGATGGTGCTAGCCATAGTACTCAGAACCTTGCTTCCGCTGCATGGGCAATTTACGCCCCTACAAACCAACTTGTCTCTTTACGAGTTGTGTGTCTCGGCCGTGCGACCAACAACATTGTAGAGTATAGCGTCGTTATTGAATTATTGGTTGATGCTATCTCGCTCAGAATCCGTCATTTGGTTGTGCGACTCGATTCGCAACTTGTAGTACTATAGTTAAGTAATGTCTATACTATTCGAATTCCTACTTTGTTACGGGTGTATTTGTGAATTTGCCTCTTGGAACGTTATTTTGATTACATTGAATATCAACATATTCCTAGATGTCTAAATACATTAACTGATGCATTGGCTAACTATGTATTAAACAGACATTTGGATCATTTATAAATCAATCACATCAATTTTCATAACACATGATAAACTGGTAGAAGCCATCTGTATATATAACGATCAAAAGAGTTTTTACAAAARAAAATTGTCCGAAGACCAAAATGTCAAAATCTGAAGCTCATAGCTTCTACAAAGWGACGCCATGGATGACATTCACGGTAACACACGACTGCCCGGGCAACTCTATGGAGCAGTCGACTCATGGACTCTGACACTCCTACTGTATGACGTTGATCGCGTCATGGAACCTCTCCAAGAGGCATGTTTGGAATATCTGTTGTCAAACCCTCTATGTTTTGTTCCACTGTTTGATAATCCCCGGTTTCCCATTGTGGCACTGGCGCTACCTCTCCTCGCCGTTGAATGGGAGAAGTACCAAGAGGTTGATAAGGTCCCACATCTGTGTCATCAACAGCGAATTTTGTATTTAGTCTTTGGACGGACATATAAAAACATTTGAATATGATAAAATTAACAAAAACATTTAAAAAGAAAAAAATTGTGTACTTCTTACCAAGTTCCCCCCACTGAGCATCCTCCGGTAGGACTAAGTCCAGATCTCCTCGAAAATTCAACCCGGCATAATCATAATCATCAACCATAAACATTTGTGGTTGCAGCCAGTCGAAGAAGGTATCATCATACTTGATAATTTATCCAGCTACGTGTCGGGCCATGAGCTGACACCATCTCAGCATTCTTGGATCCCTGGGAGCCGGTAAATTCCACACCACCTGCAGCCTCAGTAATGGAGCCCTCTCGAGAAAGAAGGACACTAACAAAGACCCATACCCGAATTGCTTCAGGTCGCCTTGTTTGCATTTGGTCAACTTCCTTTTCATGCTACGAAGCACTGCATCAGCCCAGTTAAAAACCCGAGGTTTAGTACACTCTATAGCATACTGAAAGTAACTCTGGAGCACCATGTGAGGAGCGAAGCTCCCAACCATCCGATCAATGGTGAACAAGATAGTACGGAGGGTCAAATACCATACTCCCCAAATATCTACTTTCCCTTTCTTCCTCTCTGCCTCGGGAACATAGTGTAAGAGGCAGTACTCACTCATGGGAAGCCCACCACCTCTGCTACCAGTTAGGCTCATGTGGTACCCACGCCGTGAAAGTCCATTCAAGAAGTAAATGTCCTCAATATCTAAGGAAAGTGTGTGGACCCCTACATAAAATACCTGCTGATCGGGATCCCACATGCGCACAAGGTACTCTAATAACCTGACTTGGGCCCTCATGCCCGGGATACGAAAGTACTTCAGAAGGCCACAGTTTCTCAAAGCAGAAATAGTGGGTGGATGATTTCTGACAATGGCATTGTCTTCTTTGTGCTCCCTTTCGCTCCATTCAAGAACCATTTTGATGGCCAAATATCTCCATAAGAAGCACAAGAAGAGGATTAGAAACTCTATTCATGAATTGGTTCTTTTTCATTGTGCAAATTTT
>SNQJ01S0027775.1:48772-68968 GCA_010110895.2 Picea sitchensis
TTGTCCATTCTCTCCATGTCAGCCTTCCCTGTGTTCGGTTTGATTTACATCATACTCTGTTTCACCTTCAAAATCTGTTACTCATTTCGTGTCATTGATGGGGGATACATCAAGACCCTCCTGTGACGAGTTTTGTTCCGTCGACTTCAACTCATTATCCGAAATCAAGACTTAGAAATTTTTTGGTACCTTGGAACTTGCATGCCTCAATGGCAGGTTTCCTCGCTTTCGATAGTGGGTTTACATCATTGACCCCAGATCGAAAAATTCCGTCGGATGTTCGACTTCAACTCATTCATTCACATTCAAGGGATTGTACTAGTGTACCTTGGGAGTCATTGACATCAATGGTGATTTCCCTCACACTTGTTAACGGTTTCATCAATGACCGGTAATCAAGTGGTTTCTATCATGTTCGACTTCAACACATGTAATCACATGGTTAGATTCGTACTTTTCGGCAACGATATTGAAGACCATGGATATCATCTCTTTGTCCAGGTTGCGATGGAATATGTATAATCTGCAACACATAGATCCACTTTGTATGTCTCGTGGCTATGTCGTCTCAATTTGAATTTTCTCGCATAGATCCACAGTGTATTCCTGGTGGCTATGCTATATTTTGACGACATGGATCCATAGTGTATGATTGGTGGCCATGACCCATGGCTACAATTTCATCAGTCTCTGATCTGAGTATGGGAATGCCTACCTCAGAATTAATATATATGATATTCTGCAGATGCTTGGTTGTTCGCAGGTTTCCGATTAGGTGCGCTCTTGGTTTTCGACACACACATGTAGCTTACAAAGTCTTTCAGCTGTCATTGATTCCGGCCTCATACTTTGGGGGGCATTCTGTTACCCATGATTTTGGTCATCATGATGGTGTATTGATGATGGTGTACTCAGGCTCCTCATAAGAACTTTCTCTTGAGAAAACTGACATTCATCTCTCCCCAGGAAACATACTTTTGAAGAAGGTTCGCAGGATGATAATATACTAGGGTGCGAGAATGACCCATTCTCGCAGGCTGCCTTAAGCTAGGGTTCAAACTTCTCGCACTGTGCTACATAGCTAGGGTGCGAACTTGTTCTAAGGCTTGGAAAAAGATGAATTCTAGATGGTTCTAGAAGGGAATCTTCTAGAAGAATGGGTTGGAATTTGAATGGTTATCCTTGTACTGGATTCTATGATATTGTGGGATCATTCTTATCCAAGTAACCATCTCATTATCTCTTATATATTGAAGGAATTCTCATGGAAAAGGTTAAGCAAGATTCATTGGAGAATTGGTGAAAGAACTATGTGAATGACTTAGCTTGAACAAGAGCTTAGAGACTCTAGCAAGTCTATCAAGAGGATTTTATCTTCTTCATACAAGAATTGAGAAAGTGTGTGTGTTGGAGCCAAGAGCCATCGAAAGGAATCTTGCAACATCAAGGCGATCAGGCTGTAATCTTCTACTTTCAATTAATATGATACAGTGGCATGTCCCTTTCCCATAAAGTCATTTTCGATTTATTATGTAATTCCTTGATCATACACATAAGTTGATAGTTGAATATATTTTGCTATCTTCACTTTGGTTGGTTTGTGTTGTCTTGGTCTTGACCTCACGAGAGCACCAGAGCGAAGAAGGAGCAACAGAGACCCCAGGAAGCGATAAAAAGGTATGTTACTTGTTCCTTCCTACTAGCTAATTCAATGGTCAAAACTTAGGGAAAGAGTCATGTCCTATCCTATTTTGTTCTAGATCCAGGTGGATCTAGGGAGATCTATTAGTGTCCGCACCTACCGATTAGTCCGATAACAACCAGTAGAAAAACAAGATGTCATACTAGGTGACTCGGATGGTCGAGTTGAAATAGGAATAAATTTCAATGGACTAGTCAAAGGAATGAAGAGGGGAGCAGGAGAACCAATGTCCAAGACAACATCAAAGGGATCATCTTGTAGCAATCCATAAGAGGCATTCAACAACTTAACTCTGGAATACTTCTGATTAAATGAAACATCATGTCAAACAATAATTTATCGTTTAACGGGATCAAATAAGTGATAGGATTTCGGCTTTTCATGGTATCACATCATGATTCAAGCATGAATTTTTTCATCCAACGTATTTTGAAAATCCTCAAGAATGTGAGCCCAGGAAACACATCCAAACAAACAGAGGTGGCCAAAAAAAGGATTCTTCCCATATTGTCATTTGACTTAAGTCATGGAAGGAAAAAATCAAGTTGAGATATGATTAAGAAAATAATTGGCACAATACATTGCTTCAACCCAAAAGTGAGGAGGAAAGTATTTATCCTGTAGAAGACATCTAGCCATTTGGACTAACGCTTAATTCTTGTGCTCTACAACTCCATTTTCCTGAGGTGTGTGAAGGACCAACCACTTCCATTCAATACCAAATTGGAGTAGGTATTCTTCAAAAGGTCTATTGACACTTGAAGTATCAACCACATTACTTTTCAACAAAGTCCCGAAATTCTTTAAACTTCTCAAAGACAAGATTTTTATTCTTCCGCAAAAAGACCCATATGAAATGAAATAAATCATCAATGAAAGTCAAAATGTACCTTGCACCTAATAGTGAGGTTAATTTGATAGAACATAGATCACTATGAACCATTTCTAGTAGGTTATGTTCTCACCATGATTTTCGAGAGTCGAATGGTTCCTGGTGATGCTTCCCAAGTACGAAACCCTTACATACACCTTTAGCGGGTGTAGGCACTTGACCAATTTTTGGAGAAACATTGGTCAAGTGTGACCACTTTTTGGACTTTGATGCATTGAGGAAGGAGAGCCCAGGCAGAGATGAGATCACGGATCTCACTTGTTTTGTGGGCTTTGTGGACCCAACATGGTGTTGTTTTAGGTTTTTGTAATGGGTTAAGGGATGTCAGCCCATGGTTTTATCCATGATTAGGCCTTTTTGTAAGCGATGTAATGTAGTAGTATAAGGAGAGAAGAATGGTTGATGTAATTGGATAAGTGCAAGAGGCAAGTAGTTCTAAGTTTCTTTGTGAAACAGAACATGTATGTAAGGCTTCGTGCTTGATAAAGGAGTTGGCTATGTGCGTTGACTTGATTTTGGGAAGGTGGATTTGGTTCTTAGTGCACAGATCACTTGTCTGGTGTGAAGCTTGGCTTTATGGATTAGTGCACAGGAGCATACAAGTGTAAGATATTGAAGCCTAATAAAGAAGAAGAAATAGTTGGTGGATGTAGCCCCACACTGGGGTGAACCACGTATATCCTGTGTTGATGGCTTTCTTTGTGCTATGATGTTTATGCTATGAATTTTCTTAGTGAATTGGTTGTTATATATGATAGATAGATCTATGAATTCTTAGTGCTTTATTTATATTGAATTTGTTAGATCTAACTTATTTTGCTAAGTATGATGTGTATTTGGTCACTGTTACTATGTCGATCTATCATTAGTCTTTGTTCTGCGATGTGAATAAAGTTGATGAATTAATGCATGTTATATTATAAGTACTTTATGAAGTGTTATAATCACAGATCTATGTCCCAACTAGGTTACAGACACCTGAGTCCTGTAACCCCCCCTACCTCTACCTCGGGTGAGAGTTCGCCTGCTTTGCAGGTGTTGCCGAAAGGGCTCGTAGTTAGGGTTTTGTTGGTGCATTGAACCCTAGATCTGCCCCTACGCCAACAAATGGTTCTGTTGTCGGGATCTAAAACTATGATTGTTGGGAACTGAAGTAAAGAAAAGAGAATCTATGTGCATAGATCTGTTGATGTAGTGTGCAATATTCTACTTCACTTGCAAAGCTCCGTGCTAAGAAAGAAACCCGATATGAGGAAAGAGGGAATATATTGAAAGAGGTAAAGCCTGGTGCTTTGATAAGAGTAAGATAAGTGGAAATTTTTGTTTCGAAAGTATGAATTTAAGTATGTTTAATAAATTATGTCCTAGTCTAAAAGCTAGGGTGCAGTAGGAAGAAAGAGTTTATCTAAGTAAGACTAATAGAAATAAAGAAAGGTATGTTATTCCTATGCATAGAAATAATTTTTGGACTAATGATTGGATCCATCAACCTAGAAAGATTTTTTGCAGATTGCAGGTCCAACACTATGATCCTAGTGCGCGGTACAAGACGTAGAGAGGATTAACCCTATGTTATAACTGTAGAAGACCAGGACACCTTGTTAAGGAATGCCCTAGTATAGGTCCTATTGTCTTTATTGTAAAATTGTTGGTCATGAGGTTGAGTATTGACCAAGGATTATTGCTAAAGTTGAAAAAATGAACATGAGTCAAGAGAATATGAGCATGTTAGAAGATCAAAAAGAGAAAGGATCAGAGGAAGTTCAGACTACACTAGTCCAGTTAAAAGAAGCAATGAATGATAAAAAAGATGTCAGATTATCAGAGATCGTGAAATAAAGACAACGCATAAGTGCAAGAATAAGAGACTTCGACATAGACTATGTCTTGGATGAGGAAACACCAGTGAATATTATGACAGAAAGCACCTGGGAAATTTTGGGAAATCCTACTGTGGTACCTTCACTGGAAAGGATAGGCTTGTTCAAAGGAAATATGATAACCCTATGTGGAAGAGTTACTAATGTACCTGTTATTATTCATGGACATAGACAGAAGAGGAATTTGAAGTTATTAGGTTTATTGACAACAACACCCCATTCCCACTTTTGTTAGGAAATACTTGGATTGAGAAGGATAATATCAAAAGGAAATAAGAGGAAGAAGCTATAGAAAAGAAAAAGAAAAAATTAAGGGATTTCATAGCTAGGAAAATAGATCGACTGATAGAAGAATGAGAAGTTGATTCAAAGCAACAGAAGGAAAGAGATTTAGTTGTCGAGGTTGAAATAACATAAGAAGGTTTGAAGGACCTATCCATGCAAGAAGAAAGTAAATTCACCCAAGAAATGGTAAGGGAAAGGATATTAACTTCGAACCCTTTGGAAATACATCAACAATGCAGAGTCACTATGATAGAAGAAACTAAGAATAAGAATGGAAAGATGAATCCAGAAACAATTAGAGAGACTTAAATCATAGGAAATAAGGCAAGGAAGCTTAGTAAGAAGAAATCCAAGTTGGAAAATCTACAGGGAATTACAAACAAGACTTCGCAAGAGGTATGTTTGTAGGAATTGAACCTTATCGAAAAAACAAAACCACACAGAATGGGACCTCGCCTCGACGAAGCCATATGACTTTTGGAGGCACCCCGACCATTAGAACGATGCTCCGGAACATCTGGGAAACAGATTTATGGAAAAATAGATCATGTTTGGGACGTTGAGACTGCTCCATAATGAATAGATTCAAGTTAATGAAAGCAGTCCAGCCCGTTGGAAGAATCTGTTATGATGTTCGCTTATTTAACCCTTCCAACACTGCGCCGAGACCACTTTTATCCATCCGTGATTAATGTTTCTAACAAAGAAATTGATTGTGTGTCGAGTTGTGATTTCAAAACCTATACATCGTCATCTGTGTGTTTACCCCATCTGTCTGTTCGCTTACCCCGACGTATCTATTTAAAAGTGAGAATGTCGGGAGAACAGACTGAGTTAGAGAAGTCCGTCGAAGAGGTCCTTAAGAAGTTCATGGCTGACAAAGCTATGTCTGAGGGCATTCAGGAATCATCAACTAAGGGACTGTCGGATTCTCCTTCGACTGCACAATGTTATAACCGTGCTAACCCCACAACTGAGAAGTGAAGTAAGCATCGTGATGATCTGGCTAATGCAAAGCAGATCCCGTTGATCTTACCAGATTGCATCACGCCTTTGACTGGCATGGTTAGTCGTGACAACATCACATGGGACTACGAGTACACTTTGATCACCGCGTACATCTAGAAGGGGATACATGTAGTTAGAATCCAGTTGGGACAGATCCCATCCTTGAAGAACAATGATTTCAATATCGGCAGCAGAAATAACTACACCATGCTCGCCTCTCATAGATACCTGATGAAGACAACTAGGAAGAAGCATCGCATAGTCTCCCAACCTTGGATTAAGGAGCTGACGTAGTCCACAATATTGAATTTCATGAAAATCCTCATTTTGGTCGACATTCGGCACTGATGCACTTGATCAAAGGATTGAACATGCAGGGACCCAACCTTCAGCAGTTCTACCCAGGGAAGGCCTTGAATCGCTCCCTAGCACAGTGCATCAAGGAGGCATACGACAAAGTAGAAAAGGGAAAGAGAGGCTATAAGGTAGCCTCTATCTAGGATGGCACAGTGCACCTCACTTTCCAACTTATAGCTGCCAAGCCCGTCAGAAAGAACCGACCCACACAGGTCACCGGGTTCGTGGTGGACCTTGCAGGGAAATGCATGGAGGGGATGTAGATAAATTGGGCAATCTACCTCGTCAACAAACTTGAGAAGGAATTTCGTGAAGTGCAGGATCAAGGATATGAGTTCCACTTCAGATGGATACTTGTGTTGATTGAATTTTTCACTTGGAAAATGTCGGAAGGAGTGACCTTCCCAGAGATTGAACCTTAGGAGTCGTTGGTCGTGAAGTTCTCAACCTTATGGTATATGAATGACATGTCGAAGAAATCGCAATCGAACACAGTGTTTCATGCCTACTATCAACAACTGAAGGTTTCCATAGAATTGTTCCCATGCATGACACCGTGCACATTGCACCAGTATAGACCCCTAGCTAAGTTTTGCATAGATCCACACTTTATTTATATCACTGCATGCAAGGATGAGAGCAAGGAAGAATTACAGTCCTATTACAAGTTGAACGATGAGGACATGGAGAAAATCACCAAGGATTGTTCGGAGGAGTTTCATTTATCGGTTGATGATGCTTAACTCTCTGACCTTGACATCATAGGAATCCCCTTGGTCACTTGGTTCGAACATGCAGGAAATTCAGGTGTGAAGAAGAAAAAGAAAAAGGAGGAGGTTAAGAACATAGAGACCGATGGGGAGGACAGTGCCTCAGAGGAAAATGGACCTGGCTCACTCACAGGAGGAGGAGGAGACGGAGTAAATCAAGATGTAGGAGGGGAAGAAGGAGAAAAACAAGGAGAAGGTGAAGCTACACCGCTGAAAGATCCCCCTGCCTAAACAATAACTCCGCAAAAGAGGAAGGTTTCCCCGCAGAAACCTTCAGCAACAAAGAACACCCATGCCAGTAAGCCCCAACTAGAGGCTACACTCACAAAGGATGATATCGGTCTAGTCTGCGGAGTGATGGAGAATGTGTCTGAAGATATCTTGAAAAGATATGGAGAAAAAAAATAATATATGTATGTAAAAGTCAAGAAGGAGCTAAAGGAGATACATGAAGCTATTCGCTCGGTCTATGCAGTCCCTACTGTGCCTTCCTCATCAAAGACTATAGAGTTGGGGGATGATTCAGCCCAACTTCAACGACCCGCGGATGTAGCAGAGGCTTGACTTCAACAATTCCAAGAGGAGAAGGAGAAGTCTATAGAAGCCCTGAAGAAAGATAAAGAGGAAGTCTTAGAGAAACTACAAGTTGCGCGGTACTATGTAATCGCGTATGAAAATGAAAAAGATGAGTTCCAGGCGATGCTCAAGGAAGACAAAGAGAAGATATAGAGGGAAAAGGACCAGTTGCTCGCAGAGCAGACTGCAGTCAAATAAGTGTTGAGCAGAGAAATTCACTCTGTGCCAGGATTGGCACAGGAGGAAAATGAGGCAGTTGAGGTTCAAGTGATGAAGCTCATTGAGTCTATCCAACAACTTCAAGCAAGGGTAACGAAGTTTGAGATCCAAGAAGTACCAATCACTCCATAGGAAGTGCATGACCAGAGGGTGAAATCCTCTAAGAGCATAGTCAAAAGGATCAGAACCCTTACCTTAGAATGAAAGCAAATAAGAAACAAAAGCGCGCAGACCTACAAATGCCTCACGAAAGATCCAAATCTTAGGAAGTTAGAAGTGCGGCTACAGGAGGCACAAAAACAAGCACTGACAATTAAATTGTAGATGAAGTCACTCACTGCAGTCGAGAGAATGAAGATATCAAAAGAACAATATGCAGCCCAACAGTAGATTACTACCATCTAGGGAAGAGTAATGGAAGTCACACATAGACTGCAACCGGTGCAAGAGGAAGCTTGTTTGGTGTTTGAAGAAATCGAAGGACAAGGTTAGCAATTGGACCAAGTGGTTGTGACAGTGGAACAATGCCTGGAAGGGACTGTTACATAGAAAATGATCTAGGAGTTCACTGAGCAGGAGGCTCAAGTGAAGCAATAGGTCGAGGCAGCTCTAGCTAAGCTCGAGGCCTTTGAAGCATCGCTGCCTAGATATGAGTGACTCAAGATGAGTCAAAGGTGAGTGTTGGGGGGTTTTTGGCCCTCAACCAAGTTTTGGGGAAACATTGCTCAGGTTTGACCACTTTTTGGACTTCGATGCAATGATCGAGGAAGGAGCACCCATGCGGAGATGATATCGTGGATCTCACCAGTTTGGTGGGATTTTTGGACCCAWCAAGGGGTTTTCTTAGGGTTTTGTAACAGGTTAAGGGATGTTACTCCATGTTTTTACCCATGGTTAGGCCTTTTTGTAAGTGATGTAAAATTATAAATAAGAATGCAATGTAGTAGTAGAAGGACAAAAAGAAGGGGGATGTAATTGGCTAAGTGCAAGAGGCAAGTAGTTCTGAGTTGCTTTGTGAAACAAAACATGTATGTAAGGCTCTGTGTTTGATAGAGGAGTTGGCTTTGTGCCTTGACCTAATTTTAGGAAGGTGGATCTGGTGCTTAGTGCACAGATCACCTATATGGTGTGAAGCTTGGCTTTGTGTCTTAGTGCATAGGAGCATACATATGTAAGATATTGAAGCCTAATAAAGAAGAAGTGGTTGGTGGACATAGCCCCACACTAGGGTGAACCACGTATATCCTGTGTTGATGGTTTTATTTGTGCTATGATGTTTATGCTGTGAATTTGCTTAGTGAATTGGATTTTATATATGATAGATAGATCTATGAATGCTTAGTTCATTATTTATATTGAATGTGCTATATCTAAATTATGATGCTAAGTGCGATGTATATTTGGTCATTGTTACTACATCGATCTATCCTTAGGATTTGTTCTGCAATGTGAATAAAGTTGATGAACCGATGCATTTTATCTTCTAAGTACTTTGTGAAGTGTTATAATCATAGATATGTGCCCCAGCTAGGTTACAAACACCTGAGTCATGTAACCCCCCCTGCCTCTACCTCGGGTGAGACTTCGCCTACTTGAAAGGTGTTATCGAAAGGGTCATTAGTTAGGCTTTTGTTGGTGCATTGTTGAAGCATTGAACCCTAGGTATTCCCATGTGCCAACGGGGGAAACACCCTCGAAAAACCAGAAACCATGTTCTGAGTTTCTAGTTCCTATAGGAATCGGAAATTCAAATTTTTGAGTCATTCATGCCAAACTTGACTCTTCTCATTAATGCGATAAATAATTTCATTCAGTATAGATTCAACTTTTTTTTTTTGTCAGTAAGGGGTAAAATTATATTAATATCCTTCGAGAGTCTGAAACATAGGTCCAAAATACAGCTAGGTTCAGGCTACAGTTGCTGGACTGCCCCAACATGGGGAAACCAGTCCAGCTAGCCCGACCAGTTCCTTGAGAAAACAAGTCTAGACTTAAACTATCATCAAAAGAAAGAGCATTATTTGTCTTATGAGGGCTAGTAGATAAGTAAGCAGACATACATTAAAATTAGACAATTGGCTTGTAGCTGGGCCAGGTGGCAGAGAGGTCGCCTGGCCAGGGTTCTTCCTCGATGTACGTGACGCCATAGTCCCATTGTTCACCAGCTTCATTGGTGCATGCATGGTCCTTGCTATCGTCCTTGCGCTCCTTCTGCTTCCATCCGGCTTCCTCTGAAGTCTGCGTGTTGGTCTGTGCTGCTTCTGTAGTGTCCTCGGGGTGCTATGTGGGACTGGTGTCTTCCAGGGCAGAGAATAGGGCCTCATGCATAGAAGAGAGAATGAGCATGAAACTGGCCACCTTCCCCTCCGTTGCTTGGAAGCAATATTGTAAATCTGCTATCTCTTGCCGAAGCTCAAATACCAAATCCTATAAGATAGCCAGGCTCTCTGCGAACTGGACTATGTCAATGTTCTCCGGGAAGCAAGGACCTGCCCGCTTGGGCGCAGTGTGAGGAGAAGGATGATCTCCCAGGTTGTCCGGAGGGTCGCCTGAAGGCTTTGAGCTGGAAGGAATCTCTGTTGGATCGTGAGAAAGACGCAAAATTGAGATAGGTGTGCGTGAGATGATAGCCATGGAGCTAAGCTGCGGGGCGCGCAGTGAGACAGGGATGGTCTTGGCATGCCGTGGAGGGGAGGAATCACTGGAAGTTGAATCAGAGGGCGTGATCGAAGGTCTCTGAGGCTTCCAAGGGAAGCCTCGCTTCGATCTACCCCGGGGTCGAGGTCGAGTCATGGCGAGCTTAGTGCAGCGGACCGAGAGAAAGATAAGCACTGGGTGAAGTGAGCAAACTAGGATTGGGTTGTACCAGTGATGGGTCGCAGGGGTTGACCTTTGCTGCAAAGGGAAGGGCTCTGCTGCCTGCAGACAGAGGTGAATGCCAAATAATACGAGCGACTCCATTAAAATTTGCAACGAGGAGGAGAGGTCTAGTGCGTTAATGCACCCTCGCATCAATTAAACATGCCATTAAACACTGGGTACGTTGATGGGCTGCGGCACAAGCCCATCACGTGGCCCCATGCCACCTTGCCCTTCGCGCTCGTGCAAATCTCGCCACATCGGCCGCTCTGACACCCCATCCGGGGGAGTATAGATTCAACTTGATTCAAGTCACATAAATTGTATAAATTTTCCTTCAGGGCAAGAAGTCAGTTAACAACAATAAACTTCCCTTTCTTCAAATATCGAACATAGAACTTATCCGACCAAAATCCCACAATCTTATTGGTCTAAGTCAACTAATAAATAGAAAACATATTATCACTAATGTTTGGCACATGATAGATGTCGACAGTTTGTCCATGTTGACATGTTGCATCACCCATACCAGCAACATCCAAAGAAAAATCATCAACAACATAAATTCTACTCTCCTCAACTTTATTCAGTCTCATGAATAAAGTGGCATCTTTGGCCATATGATGAGTGCACCTAGAATCAAAAACCCATTCAATATGTGCAATATGAGAGATCAAGTCCTAAGAGGTCCCGACTTGGAAGGTGAAATTATCAACAGGTTGACGAACAATAGAAATATCTCCTTCAAGTCTCTTAACCTTCTCCTCTAAATCGTCTCACTTCTTAAATAATTTCTTCTCGATATGTCAAGTCTTTCCACAATAAAGACACATATTCTTCTTATGAATTCATTTTCGTTGTCTCTAGGGTCTAGGATCATGATATGCAGGTTTCTGTGTAGAAGCATTAGATTGCATTTTATTCATGGAATCCATCTTGCCATTACCCTTGATAAAGTGGTCCCGGTGTTTACCACTGAGATTTCCCTCTTTAAGAAATCTATGTTGATCAACAATCAAAAGTTCACTGAAAACGTCAAAGGAGTAGTTCTTACCATATTCCTTGTGCTCTTTCCAGTTGGTAAGGAAGGTCAAATGGTGTTCTCAAATTCATTAGGACCATCTCAATGAGTTTTCCATCCTTCTTCTTATAGTTCTCTCTACATTCACCAAGTTTCAACTTGAGTTCCTTGACATCCACCAAATATTTCTCCATTATCTCAAAGGAATAAGGATCAAGAGAGATCAAATCTTTCTCCAACTCCATGACGTGTCTCTCATTGACTCAGTCGAACAAGTTTTTCATCTTTTTCCAGACTAGATGCGAACAATCTATTCCATTGAGGTGAAATTGTATTTCCCATGAGATGTAGGTCGTGATGACCCCTATAGCTTCATCCTTATTTCCATCAACAACAAAATTTCCCTAAGCATCTTTTGGATATGGAATCACAACCTTGGTATACTTCCATAGTCCCTTACACTTTAATAGGGTTTCCATATATGGTGCCCATATTGTATAATTTGATCCATTCAAAACAATAGGATCAGTCTTCGAATCCATATTTGATATCCAAATAGAATCGTATGTTTCAATAATTTCCAATTGACAAACCACTGGCCCAGATTCGATCGCGCAATGGATATGACTCAACAAGGTTTTTAAATAACATATCGAGGTTTAAACCATCAGATCTGATACCATGTTGGGGAATAAGGTGGAACATGACATGAAACAAAGAACACAACACTCTAGATAATCGAAGAAGGAAAAAATTTCGAAGAAAAAAGGTGGAATCTAAAGACACCATTATAGAACTTAAGCCCAATGTACTATTATCAAAACATCACAGTTCATATTGCACATCTTGATCTCCATGAATGATTGTGCAACACACTTCACATTCACCATATTGATAGTGACCCAATGGATCTTCTTTTATAGTCTCAAGATATAACTAACTCCTATAGAATCCATAGGATCATGTCCATATATAATCGTCGGTGGTTAGAGTTGACTCCAAAAAATAGACTTTGTCAAGTCGTCTCGATAGGACTCAACTAGACCGACCATCCGTGCAACTCATAGTCAATTCCTAAGATGGTCGATCCACCGCCTGACTGTCTTCGACTGTTGGTTAACTCTCCAAATTAAAATCATGACGACTAAATGACCAACTAGTATGGTGTGTTGGTCAATCACCTAACTGGATGTATCCATATGAGGGTCGACCTCTCGGCCAACTAAACCCAGGATATTTGTGATTAGTCATCAATTATTGTTGTCCCAACATTGATATCCCATATTAAATGAATAAGAACCCTCGGCCTTATTATAGTCCCAAGCCAGTTCATCCATATTAGGCTAAATACATATGTGATCTCTATTCAATTTAGACATAAAATCCTCCCATGCCTGCCAGTACCCTTCTCCAAGCCCTAGGTATTGAATTGAAGTCCAACTTTACCTCCATAAAGTCATCCTCTACTAGCCAAATATAGAATTTAGTGATGAAAGCCTTTGATCCTGCAAGTGAAGAATCAAGTCCTATGGAAGAAACAAAATTTGTCCACATCCCATAATTCCATCAACACCCAGTCGAACCTGAGCACCAATCCCCACCTACCAAGTTAAAAAATGACCTAGAACAGGAAAGGACTTGATTAATGTTTTCCATTGATTGGAACCCTACTTAATACTCTTACACTCATCTTCTATCCACTCAATCATCAAGGTTGTGGAAATATATTGATCTCTAATCAATATTCTCCACAAGTTATCATTAGTAATTACATTCCACGTGGACTTCACCACTAGTTCCCTACTAAACAAGTGGATATATTTGAGGCCCCAATCTCCTAGGGGTTTCAGAACTACAAGTTTCTGCCACTTGAACATGTGAAGTCCATTATTCTCATTGTCCCCCATCCACAAGAAGTTGTAGAATATGTTGAGAATGATTTCTAAGATTCCTTTTGGAACATGGAACAGAGTGAACCAAAACACTAGTGTAGCCTCAAGAACATCTTTTATCAGAACAAGATGTCCACCACTTGACAACCATCGATTATACCAAAAACCTACTTTATGCTCAATTTTCTCTATTAACCAGATCTAGTCCTCTTTACATTATTTTTTTCGACTTAAGGACATAACCAAGATATTTCATACCCTCAACCATATCCTTAATATTGACAGAGAAATTTCAATAGAAAAGGATAATGACTAGCAGTACATTCAATCCATCATTAAAAATGTTTTAATTCTAGGCATTGATGATATTTTCTAAAGATTGACTATACAACATCAGTAAATATTGGATCTAATGACACTCCTAATTAGTCCCATATATAAACAATAGCACATCATCTATGAAAATAAAGTGGGTCAAATTCTCTTGTATGCCTATCAATATACCTTTAATTTTGTGATCTCTCAGGGACAACATAATTAGCTTGCTTAAACCATATTACATTAGAAGGAAATGTTAGTCAGAGAGTAGACATACTTTCCTAAGGCCCCTTGAGGCCTTAAATAAATTGGAGTTAGACCCATTAACCAATGCAAAACAAGATGTCGAGGAGATGCATATTATTATCCACTTCACAATCAGATATGAAAAAACAATATGAACAAGGAGAAAGCACAAATAGGCACATGCTACCCTATCACAAGCCTTGGATAGATCAAGCTTAAGAAAAATTACTGGAATTTTACTAGCTTGGATTGAATGAATACCCTCCTATGTTGAAGTCTATCACATCATGAATAGAATTCCCTTCAAGGAACTCGAATTGCTCCAATGAAATTCATTGTGAAAGAAAAGGATTCAAGCTAACTGTAATCAACTTCAAGATGATTTTGTAAAGATAGTTACACAAGGATATAGAATGATACTCATCAAAGGAATATTGGTAGTCATATTTAGGAGTCGAAAAAACAAAAGTAGATTTTATGTTTCCTAGGACCCTGCTTGATCTAGAACGATTCCCACAACCGATACAAAATCGATGGTCTCAAAATTTGATGCAAATTTATTCATATCGAAGAGCTTGTCAAGATATTTCCAACACAACTTGAATGAGTTAAAACATACATCATATGCAAACTTTGGGGCCTTCGAAAGTTGAAGGAAAAATAGGGGGCAAGGTTGACACATGGCACACCTAGAGAATAACATGTGGAATGTAGAGACAAACATGTGGCACACCCAAAGGATGACATGTGGCACACCCAAAGGATTACATGTGGCACACCCAAAGGATGACAGATGGCACACCTAGAGGATAACACGTGGCACACTGAAGGAAGACACATGGCATGGTGATAAGCTCACACATGGTTCGATGATTAGTCAACACGTGGCACAAAGGAAGACTGTGTAATGTTTCCACATGGATTATAGGCTCTAGAAATGACATCTTTTTATACCATATTTTCCCTATCTTTAACCCTTTCCACTTACCTATACCTTGTATCAATTAATCATTGTGTGGGTTTTACACTTAATGTGTTTCCATTACATTTATTTAGTACTTTACATGAATTTATGATTAAATATTAAAGAAAGATCATATTTGCATTTATACTTGAGTTAATATGCAAAGACGATGTGTTAGACAAGTTGTTGTGCAGATTGTGATATCACCAAGGGATGTGTTTTGGTTCCACTAATGCAAATTAGTTGTTACAGCTCCCATGCAGTTGCTTCAACTCCCACACAATTGTTGCTATTCCTTATAGTAGTTGTTGCAACTCGACAGGGAACTATTATGCACTGCAAGTACTTACAACAGTTGTTGCAACTTGCTAGGGAAAATTTGTTGCAAATCCTTACAACAATTGTTGCAACTCATCGGGAAACTATGTTGTGTTGCAACTCATCCAAAGAATTATGCCTCAATCGGAACCTTGAGTTATTAGCACCGTGAGCCAACACCGAAAATGTGAGTCATTGGAACCATGAGCCATGTTGTTACTTCTCTATGTGAAAATTATGGATCCATGCAACAATAATTTTAAACCAAGAAAATTAAAGATATGGAGCTAATTTTGTAATTCCAAGACAAAATATTAGTTTGAGTGGCTAACCAAGAATCTTGGAATTCTTGGGAAAAATATCTTGGAGTTATTTATTATTTGCTAATTATTAGAAAAATATCTTGGAAGTTATCTATTATTTGGTAATTGTTAGAAAAATATCTTGGAGTTATTCATTAGTTGCTAATTGTTAGTTGGAAACTATTCATTATTTAGGAAATCGTTGTAACCACTATGGATTTATTGAATTCATAAGTGGGTTTATTTAGATACTTCTTATTTCTAGTTTCCATTAAATTTATGTATTAAAAAGAGCACTCTCTCCATTATTTGAGGGAGGACTCTTAGAGAAATTTTTGAATGACAATGGAGTAATTTATTGAGTTTTTATTTTAATTGTAGTTTTATAATTTTTGTACTGTGTGATTTAATTAATTAATTAATTTATTTTATTTTATTTGCATATTTGTAATAGATTGATTTCTTTTGATTAGTGTTATCACTGAAAAATCGTCTGCAACATTGCGCACAATGGTTGACGAAAAACATCAATGTCAGTAGAAATTAGTCCACCTACAACACCAAAATCCATCCAAAAGGAAAAAAACTATATACTTGGGTCAAAAAATCAAAGTGCACAAATTCACCAAAGGAAACGCGCACACAGTGCACATAATGCACAGGCTAACACATGCCTCATCGCGCACTGTGCGCAAGATGTGCAACTGTCTATGATAAAAGTTGTGCACTTCTATGAATGACACATTTATGGATCTTGTCGACTCCTCAACCACTTCTAGTCCGACCCCCAACACGATTTGACACTCATATCTGAGCGAAATCTAGCTTGGAGGTTGGTCAAGGGATAGGAAGTGCCCTAAAAGGCCCCTTGTTCACATATGAACCAATTATATCTTTCCATGAATGGATGCTATAAATATGTTCCATGGGTGTACTAAGAAAATAATGTTTTCAAGGTATTTTTATGTTGCAAGAATTCTTCTTTGAGAATCATCTTTTCTCTTTTAAGCCTTCAAGCACCATTGCAATATTCCATTACACTCACCTCTTGAGGGAATAGGCATTGTATTTCTTCACCATCATCATTCCTCCAGTGTATGAAGAGAAGATCTCTCAATTAGGGAACTCAAGAGCCCTCCCAAGGAGGAAGAGGGGACTCATAAGTCCCTGCCTTTATCTACGGTGTTTAGCCTATCAATCTATTGTTCCATTGGTAGCTATATGTTGGTCAATTTTTTATTTTCATGGTTCTAGTTTCTCAAGCTTCTCTATCATTTATTTCTTAGTTGTTTTTAGTTGTATTTTTTTGTTTTCATGTGTATTTGGTTTTTCTAACCAACTCACAAACTTTTGTCTTGTTTATTTGGCTTAACTAACCATGCAAGTGTTGTGTTTTTTCTCACCCAAGTGGCACAACTAACACAAAAGATTGGTGACCATGCTGGGGTTTGGTATCAAATTCCTCCCTATTTAAGTCTTGAGAGCAATTCTTTTGATTATTTTGACATGCAGGTACCAAAACTAGCCTAGCCCAACCTGCCAAACTCAAAATTCAGATTTGAGGAAGGAGTATTTCACTTGGAAATTTCTTCCCTGACGCGTGACAGGAAGTGCATGACTTTCAAGACCCACATACGTGCACTCTATGCACTGTGCGCGAAACAAGATTCATTACTCTACATAGTGTGTGCCCTCTATGCGCCTGTAAAAACTGTAGCCCATGCATAAGTCCAGTTTTTTCAAATTGTAAGGGTTTTTATCAATGGTTTGAGGGCTCGTAACCTTCATATTTTTATTTTCCTGCACTTTGTAATGCAAATACACTCCACTTAGAGTCCTTTATCATAATAAAAGTTAGCTAACATAGGTACATATGGGTAAAAAGAATCATTATTTTTCTCTTTTTCTTTGTTTCCACATGGATGGATCATTTCGATTTTAAAATTTTAAGTTGAAGTTATTTCTTTTCATACACAATCACATAATTGGGACTAGAAGTTAATTTTAACCCTCAAGTATGCTCTTCTCCCCAACCTAGTGTGATCTCAGGAATCAGAAAAGGTGGTTAAAAGGACATTTCATATCCCTTAAAAAATAATTTAGGAGAGGAAAAATCCCCCCTAGGGTTCCTCTTAGTTGTTGGAAATCATCTTAAAGCTTTGTGATGCAGGAGCATCTACAACTTCATCAAGCGAGCCAGTGCGTGGAAAGAGAAGAATAGCTGGACAGCGCCAGCACATACATTTTTGAATCGCTTTGGAGATTGTTGCGCCGCCATTTGAATGCTTTCATTCATATGAAGTGCACTTGTATTGTAATATAGATAAGAAGGCATTTAATAGTTTTAATGTGGTTAGATAGGAATTAACTATAGATTAGACAGTTTTACTTCCAGGAGGGAAAACGAATATAGGCACCCTCCTTGTATAATTGAGGGGGATTTTATTCAGCATTAGATAGAAGAGAAAGATAGAGAGCAGAGCAGAGAGTTGTGAAGAAAACCCATGTACAGACATTGAATTAATAGGAAAGCTTTGATTCAATCTCATGGATGTGTTTGATCTATGTGTGTTGTTGATATTATGTTGTTGCATGCTTGCTTCTTTTTATGCTTATATTCTATATGATGCATATGTGATTGCATATCAGGTTCGAAACCTGAGAGAATGAGCGAGTGAGTTCCAATTATTTCACTGATTTGAACCAGGAGATTCCTGCATCGAGTGCAGTCGAATTCCTCCGCTTAGAGTGCATTGAGGAGGTTCAACAGTGAAGCTCTTATTCTCATCAACCAAACTGTGTTGGTTATTCGAACCCTGCAGGTGAGTGTAGGTCGAATTGAAGTCTCAGAGACAAGCCTGAGAGAAGGAGGACTCGACTGTTGTTAGCAGGATTGCGCAGGTCTAGACGACTTCAATGCTTTGAGAGTTGTTGGAAGTTGAGCACAGGAAGTGCGTGGGAAGTCTCTGAAGGAGTCAGAGAGAAACAAATCTCGGGGGGGATAGTTCCTTGCAAGCATCGTAGCAACAGACCTGGGAGAGATTTGAACCAAGGGAAAGCTTGGAAGCCGGAGGATTCTCAAGAGGAAGAGAATCGACGACTTGTAATTCCAGTGAAGTTCTGTGAAATCCCGAGGACCGTCAGATAGTGGAGGAGTTGCGTGGGAGATAACTCGTAAGCACAGGCGAGGAAGGCTAAAGGTCTATCGGGCTTCGGTGGTTCGACGTTCGGGGGTTGGCGAGGTAAGAGTTTTAAACCTCGTGAAATCGTGAGTTGCGATTTCTCGATTCGACGGGAGTTGTCGATACGAACGGGGACACGTGGCGCAAGATCCTGAGGAGTCGGAGTTCGGGGTTTTGTGAAGACTGTGATCTTGTGCATCAGGAAACGCGAATTCCCGAATCGCGATTTCCCGATAGCACGAGTGGGAGACAGGTGTCAAGGCGTTAGGCCTCACCAGGAGGTGTTGACAGGTGGCATCGCAAGATCGGGGTTCGGGGTTTTGCGATGCAAAGGAATTGCGACCAATGAAATCATGATCCCACAATCCCCGATCGCATGAGCGAAGGAGGTGACGTAGCTGAGTGGGACCTCCAGAGCAGGTGGGGAACAGGTGTCATCGGACTTCGGGGTTTCGGCGTTCGGGGTTTCGGGGTTTTCGACCACGAAGAAACTTTGTATCGTGGATTTGCGATCCACGAAATCCCAAAGAGGACGTGGCAGCATGGGACCCCGGAAGCTAGTGGAATACAGGTGGCGTTGTATCAGGGTTTCAGTCTTCGGGACTTTTCACTGCAAAGGAATTGTGAACGGCGAAATCGCGATCCCGTGATTCCTGATAGGGTGGAGAGAGGAGGTGACGTGGCGAGGAGATAGCGCACGTGCTATCGGAGTTCGGGGTTCGGGACTTTGTGGTGTCAAGGATTCGTGACATCGCATACCCCGATATCCTGATAGGGAAGCCCCCGACATGCAGGAGCGTTGACTGTTGACCATCGACATTCGGGGTTCGGGGATTTGATTTTCACGAGAACGTGCAAACAGGGTTCGCGATAGCGTGAACACCGATTTCCCGATTTGTGAAGGGGATATCACCGAGGAGAGTCCCGTGGGTGACAAAGACTCCCGAGAGGAGTAGAAGAGTACTCAAACTCTTCGGGCCCATGTGTGAAGAAGGTCCTGGAGGGAGCGGCTTGCTCAGTGAGGGGTAGGTTGCGTCAACTGGTATCAGAGCCGGAAAAGGGTTTCTCTTTGCTTTGGTAGTAGAGGGAAGAAATCTGCCATGCCGCCCAGGAGAGAAAGGCAATCTCCTGATCATGAATACAGGGATGCCCGGAGAAGGGGTAGGCGAGCAGGTAATGATGAGATAGAGCGAGAGATGAGAGATCTCCGAGCTAGACTTGAAGAAATGGAGACCACCCAGAGATGTGGGGTTGGTGCAGCAGAGTTCAGTGATCCCGAGATTGAAGAGGAGGCTGGACACGATGCTGAAGAAGTCACGGCCGAGGATGCATCAACCGAAAGACTGATTAGAGCCATTTCGAGGATGAGCTCGAAGACAAAGATGGACATTCTCGTCTATGAGGG
>SNQJ01S0027776.1:8514-36671 GCA_010110895.2 Picea sitchensis
CTTAACCTCTTGAGTTATCTTTAGAACAAGTTGGGAATATTCTCCTTAGATCAGGGATCTCTTGATGAAATCGAGAATTCGAGCACAACTGCCTTCTAATCTCAAAAGATCCTCCCCTTATTCTCCTCAACGGGCCAACTACTGCCTCAGATTAGGCAGCGCTCCCTTAGAAGGGGCATCAGATCATTGTAGCGCTTCTTGGTAAGCCTTGGGGAAGCGCTAGTGCTCTCAATATGAGAAGCGCTCCTTCAAAGGGGGATGGGAAGTGTTATAACGCTCCCTGAAGCCTTATAGGGGAGCGCCAGCGATTCTGGAGCTGCAGTAGGGGAGCGCTCCCCCTCAAAACCTTTATTTCAGGGTTCCTTTCAGGTGTCAAGAGTTATTTGACTCCAGTGAATCAGTTCTCCTCCTTCAACTCAGTCATGTGAGATGTTATAAGTGCCTCCTTAGTGTCGTTGACATGGCAGCATGTCTGAACATCATTTGCGACACTAGTGACCAACTTGCGACACTTGCGAAAGTTGTAGGGAAGATGCGACACTTACGACAATTGAGAGGGACAATGCGACACTTATCCAGCTGAGCAATTTTGACGTGTAACAATCCACAGGCCAGAAAAAGGGGTAAACTCATGCCAGTAGATGTTCTTCTGTACCAATTTAACGAGTGTGAAGGAAGAAGGTCACTCGACGATATTTTAAATTTTAGGGAGTCTGAAAAGAGCTTAACTATGGACTCCATGGGGATTCTTTTTTCGTAAGTAATCTCCAAGGCCCGAAAAAGGTGATAAACCAAAACCAAGGAGAATGTTCCTTTTTCATAAATTTAGTCCCTCGGGCCCGAAAAATGGTTTAAACTTATACCTAAGAATACTCTTCTAGCGAACCGAAGTTCCTAGAGTATACCTTTATTCATACAATTGACCATCCAAACCAAAAAAGGGGTAAACTACTGCAGGATAGACGTGCCTTCAAATTTCAGTTTGGCGAGCATGAAGGGAAACAATATCGCTCGACAATATTTTCATGTTTAGAGAGTCTGAAAAGGGCTTAAAGAAGACTCTAGGAGGTCACTTTTCTTAGTTAATCTAGACAATATTGAAAATCACAAATCTAGTCTTGTTGGATGTTTCTTTCGGATTTCAAAGCAAGCTTGAAAGACAACAAAGCGTGCTCATGAGGGAGTCCCACGTGGTAGAGTTTACACAAACGCTAGGAACATATAAAAGGGAAGCCTGAAATAACACCGAATTAGGATGGTGATTATCATATGCCAGATTGTCAACATTGTCAATGCTTCCATTATGAGGGAAATGCATCACCCGAAAGAGATTAGACACCACAACATTCATAACATATACATAATCACGCCTAAGAAGCATATTGAAATCTAACGGGCCTTGCACCATTATAACATCGACAAGGACAGTCTTCCCACCTAACGAGATAGGCAACTGAGGAAGAACCCCCAAACATTCACTAAGACATATGTCAAAAGCCAACAGCTCATGTGAAGTAGTCACAAGCTTGGGAGAATCCAAAGCTTCCTAAGCCAAAGAGGATAAAACACTTGCAGAGGCTCCTTCATCTACAATACATTTGTAAATGTTATTTGAATTAACTTCAACCCTTATTTGAAAGGGTTCAGAAGAAGGAAGATGAGGTTGAACAAGGTCATTACAATCAAAGGAAACCATCCTAGGGCTTGGACGGGGTGTTCTCGAAGTGAGCGGAATGCCCCCTTGTTCTGAAATTACTGAACTGGAAATGCTAAAAATATAGTCGGTAGACACATCACTCTCCAAGAGAAGAGTGGGATCAGCTAAAAATTTCATCGACGTGACCACTTTGGTAGACTCGACACTCTCCAAGAGAAGAGTGGGATCAACCAAACACTGCATCAGTGTGACCACTTTCTCAACCATTAGATGAATAGGTTGCGAGACAACATGGTCTACAGGAACATCAGCCCCCAAAACAGGAGTGGGATAAGTTGAAGACTGCATCGACATGACCACTTTCTCAACCATTGGTTGAATATACTGTGAGGAAACCTAAGAAGACTCAGAATCAGAAGAGATTTCAGACAGGGACCACAAACTTCGTACCTCTGGAAGGCTAGGGAATAAATGAGTAAGGTGATCTCCCTTGCAAATCTTACAAGGGAACTTAGGCTTACGTCCTATCCGTCTAGGTTTCTCAATAGAATCAATGCCCCCAGCATGACTAGAAGTGGTTGGTTTCACATCTCCAACATGACTTGCATAGGTTGGTGATGGGTCGATAACATGACTAGCAGTGACTGGAATTTTTCCCCCAACATGACTTGCAGAGGCGAGGTGCTTGCCCCCAGCATGACTTGCAAAGGTTGGGTGTTGGTCTTCAAAATGACTCACAGGGGTTGAGGAACTATCTCCAACATGACTTCTAGAGGTTGGTGATTTCTTCTTCCTATTCTTCCTCTTTCTATTTCATTTAGACTTCCGACTACTAGTAGCTATACGTTCACCAGGGAAGGAAAAAGGAGGAGGAGAAGATTTTGTTGATGAGGGAACATCAACATGATGTCTATGACATAAAGTGCTTAACTGAGAAGTGTCAAGAGAATTCGGGACATTTGGAATGGTACCCAACCAAACCGGTAGTCCCACATTCAACCCAGGAATGTACAAAGTGGCCATCAAAGGGACACTAATGTTTCTGAAGAAAGGAAAAGAACAAGAATCCCCTTGCGAAGGGGTTCCTTGATTGGTATCATTGAGAACTTTATCCATGAATATATTATGCACAGGTTCTCCCCTTGTGGGATCATTCAAGTCTATAAGAGTCTCACACACTGACTTTGGCGAACCAGTGGTATCAAAACAACACCTATAGAGAGGCGTCTCCATGTTTCTAAGAAGAAGACCAAAAAGTCCTCATGATCGACAGAGTGGGTGGTCTACCACCTTAGGTTAGAGACCCAAAGCAATGACTAAATAACTCACTATGGAAAACTAGGGAGCAGAGAGCACACACTAAAAGTTCTTAAAGGCAAATCAAGCAGATGACTAACTAGTAGGAAGGAAAGTTACGCAAATCAACACTAGAGAAACTAATTGGTGTAAGTGCAACTCAAACATGGAAGCACCCTCTGGGTATACTCTACAAAGCGTGATCCGATGTCTTCCCCAGGTACCGCGGTATACCCCCGCAGTCACCCCTGTAAGTCCCTATAATATGGGAAACTAAGTTTCCAACTCACAATCAGTCACCAGGCGGGTACAGTCGACAGTCAGGCGAATCAAAATGAGAAGGATAACAAATATGAAATCTATCGAGGGTATCGAGAGAAAGTGGTCTGAAAGACAACAGAGGATCTCGAACGGATTCGACGTCCACGAAGATTTGTAGGAAAATGCAGTCGGTAGTATGCCCATGATAGATCCTCAATATGTGTTCCCCACTACATTTAGTCTGGATTTGGAGGGGTTATCTTCATTTCCTTTCCTCACGCGACGTCGTGTTTATCCCCTGTGTTAGAGGGGGGTCCCAGATAACTTTTACGACACTGGACTTAAATACTCCCTAACTCTGAATCCAATGTGTGTTTAACGACCTTGAAGAGTTTCTTGGCCCTAACCCTAAACTAGTTGGTTGACCCTACAAACAAAAAAGTCTAGTTTATTTTAGATTAACGTTCTTTTTAGAGGCTTGATTTACTCAAAAGGGGCGGTAGTGCAACTGATGTTGTTAAGACTCTTGAAAAAAATGAAACTTATAAGAACATTGGCAAAGAAGGATTTTATTTCTTATTTTTCTTTTGAAATGCTTTTAAGATGAGAAGAAAACACAACACTATGTTAATTTCTTTTTCTTTTTCAAATAACAATGCAAAGAAAGAAAGAGACCTAAAAACTAAGTTTTTTTTTTATATTTTCTTCCAATCAAAGCAGAACTAACAAAATATTCTAAAAGAAACTGATGAATACATGATCCATGACCCGCCCCCCCCGGGCATGAGGGGGGATATTTTTTTTAAATGTAACTCATTTTTCTTAAAATTCAATCTAAAAATAAGCTAAAATGCTAGGAAACACAAGAAGACTAAAGAAACAAGTAAATTGAAATCTAACCCAAGCTATGGTTGTAAAAATAGAGAATCTGAACTATATCAAGAAACCCTGAGAAGTATAAACCTCAATCAGGAAAGAGGTTGGTTGCCTCTTTTTTTTTTAATTTCTTGAACCAGATACGATATTGTTTCTTTAGCAGCATGTGTATGTACGTGGGTTGTTTACTGATCAGAGCGCGTATGTACGCGAGCTGACCCAAAGCAAGGCGCGTACACCTTTGTACTTCCTTAAAAAGGAAAGAAAACAGACAGTCTTATAGGGTAGGGAGAAATGGTATGGCACATGAAAGTGACCAAAATCCCTTAAAAGACTCAGAAGACTAACAGAAACTCAAAAGCAAAAAAACCAATCAGACAACCTGAATTCTGCTAAAAAAACCCTAGAGGCTTCCCTAGTATGGTCGCCAGTTCTTCTTTCAAAATTTAAGATGGAGGGGGGAGGGNCAGTTTCATTTAGAATCTTTTGTTAGTTCTGCTAGCAGGAAAAACTCCCCCGTGACTACACCAGGGTTTACAATGTAGGCAGATCAATTAACCGTTTATAAGTCAACTACTTCTCTAACTACCCCAAACATACCAAAACTCATAGAAGAAAATAAAAGATGAGAGGGATTGGGTAACTATACCTCTACTCTGCATCCGGTGATGATCTCCTCGTGCTTGAAAGCTTCGCTGACTGCACGCCTCCTCCCAAGGCTAACCTGCATTCAAAGATAGACAAACAGAAAGACTACAAGCATGCTATTTCGTATACAAATTAGGGTTAGATGTTAGAATGTAAAAACATAAACCAATAAAAGCATTCAATACACCATGATTTAGGACAGGAAAATTAATTATTTTATTAATAACTCAATGAGTATACCTTTACAACCAAAGCCGACTACTGCTCCACGAACCTGGTCTGGGATCCTCTTCACCAAGATCCAAGTGCACCTTTGTATGGCTTCTCCTCTCAACCTTCAGATCTCTTCTTGGGAAGTGAATGGGTTCTGACGGAGAAAGAAGGGCTAATTGGGGAATGTTGAGGCAATTCTCACAAAAGGGATACAATAATATTGGGCAAGGAGGGGATGTGAAACAGGAAGAGTTTCATTATTCTTATGTCTAGATCTGGAATGAGACCCCAACACCTCCTTTTATATGACAAAATGATGGTTATTCGGTTAGGTGATGAGCTATAGGCGGTGGATTAGTTGGGAAATTACCCAATAGCCCATAATCTCAACGAATTCCTTGCAACTTTTTATTTTTTTCAACTTTTGCAAGTATGCGTGGGTTGTAATGGTGCAACATCCATATGTACGCGAGTTGTAGTGGTGCAACAAGCGTATGTATGCGGGTAGTATTGGTGCAAGGCACATACATCTTCAAAAAATTTGATTTTTAGAAGAGAAGCTCAGTAGTGCTTTGGCAAAAAATGCAAGTAAGAGGATCAAAGGCCAGGTATGCATGTGTAGAGCAATTTAGGGTTATAAAATAATCCATTTAGACAAACGCAATCCTTTATTTTATTGTAAAACAGATTATTTATTTCTTAGAACTCCCAAGAGAACTATTTTGGGGTGTAACTTTAATGATTTCTCAAACTTTGCATTTATGAACACGATATTTTTGAAGTGTAACTATCATATTCATTTATGTTTTGAATGAAATAATCTTTTAAAGTTCTCTATATTGTGGACTTATATCTTTCTATCTTATGAATGTGACCAAATTTTATAACACCGTGATGGATGTGAGGAATGTCTTATTTTTATATTATGGTTTCTTCATTGTTAGATGTCCTATATATATTTTATTTCAGTTTGTAAAAGATTCCTAGTCCCTTTTCTCAAGAACTTTTATTTGAGAATATATATGGTCATATTTTCTTTACATTTTGAAAGCAATAAAGATTGAGGTTTGTTTTTCAGTCTTCCCCTATTTGGTAGATTATTTCAAGGAACAACAAGTTATATCTTTAAGATTATAACAGAGGAGTACCACCTCTATAAAAACACGGGGGGATTTTATCCTTGTGAGGTTGTTGTTTGGATTTTGGCCAATCTAAACATCAACGATACCTAAGAAGAAAGAAATTGCTTCCTTCAAGGACTAGACATGAATATCAAGAACTATTTGGAAAACGTAAAAGTTTGTTCTCTTCTTAGAGATATGTGAAATTATTAAGATGTTTATTAGTTTTTTTTGTCACTCGCATAGGCTTGAGTGATAGGACTAACAAGTTTTCTACGAGTGAACAAATGATTTAGGTACTTGCACTAGCTTAGGCAAGGTAACAATACTCTTGTTGACAAATTTTCCCCCTTTCGGACTTGAAAAAAAAGGTGAGAATGGTGGTTCCTAGGGAATAAGACATGGAATTAAGTCTGATCCCTCAGCTTTGAAATGCGGAAAAACAAGAAAACATGCACAATCGAGAACTATGAACAATTCTCCCAGAAGCAACAACAATGTCTAGATTATGTAGTTCTCGAATGACTATATCCTTAAGAGAAAAATGTATTGTTTCCCCATCACCAAAATGACAAATATAATAAATAGAGAGTAGATTCATAAAGATGCCAGGAACCAGGAGAAAATCATTGATGCACCCATCATCTCTCTCCACAATTCTTGATCTTAAAAACCATCAATTTATGTAGAGTCTCTAACTGCAATCTATGAAATGCTACAATTGGACGTGGAAGGAAGAAACTCATGAGAATGAGTCATATGGTGTGATGCACCAGAATCGAGTATCGAGCTCTCTGAAGATGCATATAAAACTTGAGAAAATAAAGCACATCCTCTACCAAATGAAGAAGGTTTTAGCACTGAAAAATTGTGTTGTTGCATGGCTTCATTCAAATCTTTTAGTTTTAGACAACATTTGGATTCGATGTGTCCAAGTACACTACAAAGACAATGCAGTTTCACTTGACTTCCTCTTCCTTGTCTTGCAGGATACTCACCAAACTTGGAAGATGGAGGAAAAGATTTTGTTTTTTGTTGAGGCTTGGAGGTAGACTCGCCAACTTGAGAAGATTTTTTCTTCTGTTTATACGGAGTTTTGTACTTACCTTCATAGGTATATTAACCACAAGAGTCTGATTCTTAGAGCCAAAAAGAGTATCTAATTGCATAAGCTTAAACTATTATGTGGTAAAACATTCATAGAAAAGATCAAAAGATGGAATTTTAAACTCAACTCCAAGTGCATTCATAGTAGAGTAAAACATGGAGGAAAATACATAAAAATAAACTTTTAGCTTGGATAGAATCAAGAAAATGCACTCATCATTTGTTTTGGTTTATGTACACCCTTTCAATTGTGCCAACAATAACTTAATTTGGAAATATAGTGATCATTATTCTTATTCCAATTGTAAGGCTCAAAATTTATTGACTTTACCAAATAAGGAAATCAACTTGACCCAACTTTTTTGGAGAAGTTTTACATTCATCAATATGAAACAAACAACAAACTATCATTTGTTTTGGTTTATATACACCCTTTCAATTGTGCCAACAATAACTTAATTTGGAAAGATAGTGATGATTATTCTTATTCCAATTGTAAGGCTCAAAATTTATTGACTTTACCAAATAAGGAAATCAACTTGACCCAACTTTTTTTTGGGGAGTTTTACATTCATCAATATGAAACAAACAACAAACTATCAGATTGTTTTGATAGGGAAATCTCTTGATTTCGTTGGTAAACATTGGTTGAGCAGATTCAGTCAACATTTGCCAAGGCCCTTTAAATTGTCACAACCATGTGGGATAATTATGGGGAATTAAGAGCTCAACAATCCTTAATTCCACCATTTTATCAATATAGAAAAAAAACCAAATATGTATGAGTAATCTCTACATTATGCTAAAAATGTAAGCTCAAGCTCAAAACAAAGAGCTCTGAAGGAAATATTTACAACAGTCGATCAAACAATTTAGAGAAATAGGAAATATTTACAACAACTGATCGAACAATTTAGAGATTTCTGCAAACCATAATATGTGGATGTGTAAATCTGAGTGTAGATGAGCATATTGAAACTTTGAGCTTGTAGATATAAGGTCTAAGCAACCAGCAAATAGGCACAAAAGACAATAAAAGTTGTGGACCATTACAGAAAGAAGACGAACCCAACGATATGGATAGATCCGATGTGGATATATTTTAAGCCAAAATGAGTGAACAAGAAATTGCAAATCTGAGAATTTGGCGATGTAGGTACTGTAGTAACAGAAAAAGATCCAGAATATTTCTTTTATATGTGGCAGCATGATCTGGAGATGGTAGTTGCACATAGGTTCCCAAGTTTCCCAGGCTTATCCAAGACACAAATGGTAATTAGTCTACACCACGATCTCAATTTGGCCAAATCGGATCTACAAGGCCACACTACACCCAAGAACCACGAGTGATCTGAGGTTGTTATCTTTAGAATGCTAAGGATCAGATTTGTGGTTGAAGGACCAGATCTGCAACCAGAAACATGCTGCTGCAAACAATGGTTATTCTCTATGATCGGATCTAACTCTTGGAAATCACACAACCTGCAAATATCTTTCAAAAAAAATGAGAAAGGGTTTGCAAAGAAAGCTTTGAATATGTTTAAAAGAACATCCAAGTAACATAAACCACAAACCACTGTAAAACCAAAAAACATTTTATAAAAGAACATGTAATTGATTTATTAAATCTGTTATATATAACAATTGAAGAGGCCTAACATTGGCAAAAGATAGTTGTTACAGCAGGCCCGATAAGGATGCCTACTTAACCTTACAACTGACAACAACTGATTGCATTGGAAAAGAACACTAACAAAGCTCAGAAACTTAAGAAAACTACATAAATATCAAACCTTTTATAAAAGAGAATGCAATTGATTTATTAAATCTGTTATATGTAACAATTGAAGACGTCCAACATTAGCAAAAGATAGTTGTCACATCAGGCTGGATAAGGATGCCTAAAGCTTACAACTAATAATGGTTGACTGCATTGGAAAACAACCCTAACAAAGCTCAGAAACTTAAGGAAACTACATGATTATCAAGAACTATTTGGCAAGCGTAGAAGCTTGTTCTCTTCTTAGGGATATGCCCGAAAATCAGGCATATCCCTTCTGGGATAGTCTAAAAGTTTTACTAAATGATTTTTTTTTGAGGACATTTGCCCGACATCTGGTGAGAAATTGTTAGATCTACATATTTGAGTGATTATATCTGTATATTCCAAGTGGCCAGGGGGTTTTCGCCATGATGAATCCATTTCTGCATTCAGAAATGGAATTTAAACAACAAATGGATTTTGCTGGATTTCGACGAAAAAAAAAATTGTTGAACGATTAGACAACGCCTTAAGATATTGATAAATTGAATTTTTGTTGTGACTCACCTAGGCTTGATAGATAGGACTAACAAGATTTTTGTAAGTGAACAAATGATTTAGGTACTTGCACTAACTTAGGCAAGGTAGTGTTAAGGCATGGAATTAAGTATGAGCCCTCAACTTTGGAATGGGTCAAAACATGAGCATTACAACAGCTCTGGGATGCTCTTTGTACAGTTATACTAGAGGGGAATAAATAATATGGTATCAAGTACTAACAGATATTTGATCAGGACGTTGATACAAATACTTTAAAGTTGAGATGTTGGCATAAGCATTATAATAAATTGGGGATGTAGCTCAGATGGTAGAGTGCTCGCTTAGCATGCGAGAGGTATGGAGATCGATACCCTGCATCTCCACTAAACATTTTTCACCAGAATTTTACATTCACACTTATTTTTGCCCCTGAAGTGATTCATTGCACATCCCAATGGTCTGAAGGCCTCTTTTACATTGGATTCTTTCGGTTCCGATTTTAGGATCATTTATATGCATATTTTTATTTGAGTTATTAAATTTTTAATCTTTTCAACAATCCCGATAATTTCACAGAATAATGAGCATATCGTTTATGTTTTCAAAGTAGGTAATCTTTGGCAAACATTATATGTATTTAACAACAGATTTAAAAATATTGTATAAGTTGATTCATAAATTAAATTAATAGCAGATTCATAAATGTTGTATAAGTTGTATTTAAATTAATAGCAGATTCATAAAGTAGGTAATCGTTGGCAAACATTATATCTATTTAACAACAGATTTAAAAATATTGTATAAGTTGATTCATAAATTAAATTAATAGTAGATTCATAAATGTTGTATAAGTTGTATTTAAATTAATAGCAGATTCATAAATATTGTATAAGTTGAAATGTATATAGTTAAAAGTTAAAATGCTTCAAATGTAACAAGTGTTGCATGGAAGCGGAGTCCTTGCCAGGTTGGGATGGGAGTAAATGTGAGGTAGTAGAGACACGTGGGTAGAAAGTTGAAGTAGATGTGATTTGCATACAGAACATAGTAAAGTAAATATATAGTTTTATACATATGAAATATGTACTTTTATACATACAAAATATGTACTTGTATAAAGTATATATTTAGATTTATACATATGAAATTTGTACTTTTATAAAGTATGGGGATGAGATTTTATAGAGTATGCACGGAGCCCTCATTGCATACTTAGCCAGTTTTTGGATCGCGGGTTCTCGGGGTGGCGGGTTCAAAGTTGGGCCTCTTATGTTCTATGGCCTACAAATAGGACTGACAGTTCCATGATATACAAAATGACAGGCGGAGTGGTGGACTATAGAAATTTATCAAAAATTAATAATGTCAGTTATACAATAGAATAGTAATAAGGTCTGTTACATAGGTTTGTGGAGAAAAACACCAAAAAAATAGCATTGTCGAACTATTTTTCTTTAAAAGTAAGGCTTTTCTTAGACAAAAAAGATAGAGCATTGGCGAATTGGTTTTCTTTGCACATGTTTTACAGAGCATGGACAGAGTGGTCATTCCATACTTAGCCAGTTTTTGGATCGCGGGTTCTCAGGCTGTCAGTTTCAAAAATGGGCCTATGTTGTTCCATGCCCTATACAAATTGACAAGTGGGCTTGTGAACTATACAAACTTACTATAAAATAAATAATGTATGTTACATATCTCTGGAAATTACATGAACATTTAAAACATCAACGTCGTTGAAGACCAAAAAATTAGCATACAATAGGAATTTTGCACCCAACAATTCTGTCATATACATGAGATAGTAATTTATAGAAGATTATAACATTGTATGAAGATTTATACTAATTTGTATAATGCTATAAAACTTCATACATTTTGTACTGAACAATTACGCAGTTGTGGGTTGGCGGAGTTCTGGGTTCACACTTTTCATGTCCAGTGTGTTACGTGATATACATTTTGCATGAAAGACTTCAGTCATATACATTTTGCAGCGAACAATTCCGTGATATACATGACAGAGAGCAATTTATAGAATATTATAACATTGTATGGAGATTTAAAGTAATTTATAGAATATTATAACATTGTATGGAGATTTAAAGTAATTTATATAATGCTATAACATGTCTTAGTTAATGAATAGTATAAGCTATTTTTTAAATTTTATTCAATATTTTTTTTTTATAAGTAAGATTATATAAAAGTCTGTCAAAATGAAGGAGTACAGAGAATTTCCATGGTTTCAAGCTGTAAATACTGAGTTGCTCTGAGGGAAAACCAGCTCAGCCAGGCAAACCGCTTCATAACTTAAGTGTAGATTGTCACTGATACAAAAAGAGTTCAAAATATTGGCCCGTAAGGGTGGGCGCTAGAACTGTAGAAAGTGTAGATAGCCTAATTATAATAACCATGGAAAAACTACATGAAAGGTCGGCATGCACATGAAAAAACAACAGAGATCACCGGTATGGGTTGTAGTGAGGCAACGCAGCTATGCAAAAGGCGTGAAATGTCGTGTCCCCAGGAGGAGGCGTCTCCTCCTGGAGTGGTGTGTGGTCCAGTTGCATAGCATTATCCATCTCTGATGGCAGGTGCTCTTCCTTCTAGATGTGATCCGGGCGTGATGGAAGCCTCTGGTCCTCGCAATTTGCGTCTGCGTGGCCCAAATTTTCCAGTGGAAACACTGGTGTCGAGGTTGTTGTTGCTTGGGTTATTGTTGACTGGGCTGCCTCTCGTGCTTGGAGATGAGCACCTTGTAACGCGGAGAACAACTGCAGGAGTCGAGAGGCTTTGTCATTCAGGCTCTATCGGCAGAACTGGAGGTTGTCCATGTCCCGACACAGGTCGAATACCAGGCTCTACACCAGTGCAAGGCATGTTTGTCACTCGCATTCTGGGTCAGTGTTGGAACCTGCTTGAGATTGGGGTTGTCGTCGTGAATTTTGACTGGCTTCGGGACCATCCATTTGAAATTGGGTGTCGTGAAGCAGGTCCTAAAGCGACTGGGTGGTCGGAGAGTTAGGAGGGGCCAAAGGGCCTGGGTGTGAAACAGATGTGAAATTGGCTAAAGGTCCTGGGTTGTTGTTCAGTGAGGCCCCTGAGCAGTCTAGCTCCTACATTCTGTTAGCAAGGGATGCAAGAATGGGCGGGATAGATGCGGGAATTTGAGTCAACTGCGCCAGGGAGGAGAACGAAGTGGTCGAAGAGGAGGAGGATAATAGGGAGGGAGCAGGCAGGGGACGTAGGACCAGGCGGGGTCGGTTTGGCTGGCAAGCTAGTCGACCTTTGGACTTCCTTCGTAGTCGAGGCATCTCCGGGACAGTGGGAGAGCGAAAACGTAGCAGGAACAGAACAGGGCGGGAAAAATGCAGAGCAGGCAAAGGCTAAGCAGAAATCCAAGCTCTGAGAAGAAAAAGCAGGAAAGAATGATCCATTTGGACCCGCTGAAGCAATTGAAATAGGTCGGGCAACTAGTGAGGTTTCATAAATGGCCGCACGCATAGAGTAAAGGCGCAGCGAGGGTGTTGTTCTGTCAAAAGGATGTGAAGGAAGAGCAGGGTGCACTGAGAGTAATGGTGCCATGCCTCAAGCGAGCTAAACTCGAACTGATTAGGAAATTGGGAGTGAGTGGCACGCGGTTGTCACATCGTCGGTGCCACGAAGTATCGTTCCTGGCTTCTCTTCTCGATGTGTGTGTTGTACTAGCAAACCATCCGCAGGAAAGGGAATAAATGCGAAGGAGTATCGACACGTGGGCAAGACTATTGTTTAGATATGCTTTGCATACGGTCGTGAAAAATATACAAAGAAATAGTAGTAACGGGCTGGTGTGCTGAAATTTAGGCTTTGTTATTCTGTGGCCTACAAATTGCACCTAGAGTTCTGCAACATACAATTTGACAATTGGAGTTATGAACTATTTGATATTTAAGGGCGTACGTATGTTACAAAGAAGAGCTGCTAGATACCAAATATGTAATTTTATTAAGTAGATATATAGACCATTGTGGTTGTCGGGATGACATGCTGAAAATTGTGTTGCCATAGGTTCGTGGACAAAAGCATAAAAAGACTACTAACACCGAATTAGTTTTCTTTAAAACAAAGGCACAGGAGCTTCATTCTAGGTTGTCGGGGTGGTGGGCTGAAAATTGGGCTACTGTTGTTCTGTCGCCTACAAATAGCATCGAGAGTTCCACGAAATACAAATTGAGAAGCGGTTTTGCGGACTATTTGAATTTTTGGATTGCGGTTTCTCGGGTTGTCGAACTGAAAATTGGTTTTATGTTGTTTCGTGGCCTACAAATAGCACTGAGAGTTTCGCGATATACAAATTGACAAGCGGTCTTGCGCACTATTTAAAATTTTGGATTGCGGGTTCTCGGGCTAGGGGGCTGAAAATTGGCCTTCTGTTGTTCCGTGGCCTACAAAAATCAAATATGTAATTTGATGAAGTAGATATATAGAGCATGCACGGAAGCTTCATTCCGGGTTGTCGGGATTGCGGGCTGAAAATTGGGCTTTTGTTGTTTCGTGGCCTACAAATACCACCAAGAGTTTTGCGATATACAAATTGACATGCTGCTTTGAGGACTAGAATTTTTGAATGGTCGGTTCTCGGTCTGGCAGGCTGAAAATTGGGATTTTGTTGTTCTGTGACCTACAAATAGTCCGTAGAGTTCCGTGATATACAAATTGACAAACGGACTTGTGAACTATTTGAAATTGAAGGCGCTCGTGTCAAACAAGTTTAGCATTCCCGAATTAGTTTTCCTTTTTACATATGTTGTTGGAGTAAAAAAAAAAAAAATAGCACCGACGTCTGTTACATAGGCTGGTGGAGAAAAGTATGAAACAAATATGATTCCTGAATTAGTTTTTTTTTTAAAAGCGGCTTCTCGACTTAGGCATTTTTTAGATCGCGGATTCTCGGGCTCGGGACCTGAAAAACACGCTTATGTTCTTTCGTTCCCTACAAACAACACCAGCAGTTCTGTGATATACAAATTGAGAATCGGACTTGCGGAGTATTTGAATTTTAAGGAGCTTGTGTCCCAAAAATTCAACATTCACGGATTAGTTTTCTTTACATAGGTTTTACATACGCTGGTGGAAAAGAGGGAAAAAAGTATAGTACCAGTGTCTGTTACATAGGGCAGTGGGTAGAAGAACGAAACAAATAGCATTCCCAAATTAGTTTTCTTTAAAACAGGGGCTCCTCGACACAAGAAATTGAAATTTATGAAATTATAGGTTCCTGCAGACCATAAACTATACATAGAAAATACGTAATTTTTTAAAGTAGACATTTACTTTTATAGATACGAAATATGTACTTTCATAAAGTCAGGGATGATTTTAAGGATGGAAATTTATTTTAAAATGTAGAAACCTTGGCGAATCTTACTAATCCTTCATATGCCAACTATAAATGTTTAGCGATATTTTTGTAAAAATATTCAAATTTCTAAGGATTTATATAGCTTTTATAAAATTTTGGCGATTTTTAAGGTAAAATAATTTTATCCTATAGAATTTGGGTGAATCAGTTTTGAAATAGCGAATCTCTTTTTTGGAAAAACATGGAAAATTAGCCCATGAGAAAAATTTAGCCCCTAAAATCATCTATGCATAAAGTATGGGGATGAGATTTTATAGAACAACGACGGAGCCCTCATTCCATGTCCTACAAAGAGCAGGCAGAGATACGCGATGTACAAATTGAGAAGTGGGTTTGCGGACTATTTTAATTTGAAGGGCCTTTGTGACAAACATTGTGCAGGACATGTTGCAAAGATGCAAGAAATGACAGTCTCTTTATGTTTGAGTAGAAAGAAAGTAGTGAACACAATTTTACGACATTTATATAAAANATGTCATAGTCCATTCTGAAAATGAAAAATCTAGGAACACATAAAAGCAGGAGAAAAACTAGCCTTCCCAAATTAGAGCATAGACGGAACCCTCATTCTATACTTAGCCAGTTTTTGGATCACGGGTTCTCGGGTTGGGGACTTGAAGAGCGGGTTTATGTTGTTCCACGACCTTCAAATAGCACCGAGAGTTTCGTGATGTACAAATTGATAATGGGACCTGCGGACTATTTCAATTTCAAGGGGCTCGTGTCCCAAAAATTTAACAGTCAAGAATTACTTTTCTTTACATAGGTTTTACACACGGTGGTGGGAAAATTTACAAAAAATATAATACCAATGTTTGTTACACAGGGTGGTGGACAGGAAGACCAAATAAATAGCATTCCCGCATTAGTTTTCTTTAAAACAGAGGCTCATGGATACAAGAAATTGGAATGTATCAAACTATAGGTTCCTGAAGAGCATAAATTGTACATAGCAAAAACGTAATTTTTTAAAGTAGATATTTACTTTCATACATACGAAATATGTGATTTTATAGAGCATGTATGGAGACCTCATTCTATATAGTGTGACAGAGCCCAGATTACATACTTAGGCAGTTTTTGGAGCGCGGGTTGTCAAGCTGGCAGGCTGAAAATTGGAAAAAAATGAAACGTGTTACATTTTCCTGGAAATTTAAAGAAACATATGTGTGTGTGTGTGTGTGTGTGTGTGTGTGTGTGTGTGTGTGTGTGTGTGTGTGAAATATGATATGTCAAATTTGAGTTAGTGATTTATGTCACACTTTATTTTGAAAAAGAAAAAAAGAGAATAGAGATAAAATAAACAAAATGACTTCACATTCAGCATAGCTGAAGATAAAAAATCCAGGAAGACATAAATATATAAGGAGACAAAAAAATAGTTTTATTTGGAATATATGAAAAAAATAATAGTTTGTTACATATCGCTGGAAATGTAACTGCGTTTTTCATATAGACTGGGATTGGGGCTCTCGCATACCATAAAAGAAATATGTACAAGAAATAGGAGTCTGGAAAGAAGTTGGACATGCTAGAATGTAATACCTGAAAAGTAGAAATGTGAAGATCATTTTTTGTCTATAGATTTCTACTCAAAAAAGGAACAACTAGATTGATAAAGAAAGGACTAACACTATACACTTACAGGGATGGTACGTATAAGTATTTTTTGTGTTTGGTTGGTCATGCCTTTCCCTGCTGGTTTCTGTGGGCAACCTGCTTCAATAACTGGATTGATACACAGAGTATTTATGCATTTGCCTGTTGGATTTTGTGGTTGATCCACTTCAAGTTCTCTTCAATATGGCTTCCAAAGGGGGCGACGTTGATGTCATTGCAGATTCGAATGTTGAAAACTTCATTTTCTAATTCGCTTAGATCAATTGAAAGTTTACACAGACCTTCATGAATGTATCCATTATGTAGTCAATACTCGACTAGCCAGTTGTCCACCTCTTCTTCATCATTATCAACAATTATGTAAAAAAATTCTAAAGACAAGGCCTTCAAATTATCAACTTGTTGATCAAAAGCTTGCTTGGTTAACGTTAGTGAGTTGAGGATTAAGCTGGGGTCCTGGAAGTCGTTTTTCTTTCCTGCTAAGTCTATTTTGGTGAGCTTTGTGAATAATGTTTATTTCCTTGATATTGCTTGCTCACAGGAGTGCACAATTAGGTACAGGTTCTTCACTTTCTATTTCCAGCATGCTTCTAATTGAGTGAGCCTTTTTTTGGATGGAAGATCATGTTGTGTTATTCTCGTCTCTGACATGTTGTTGACATGAAAGGAGAAAGGAATGATTGAGTGCACATAGAAATTTTCTTCATTCTTTAAATCCGTCTGCAAAAGTAGGAGCAAGTTATGTGCCCTGCTCCCCAGGGAATCCATATTCTGTGATGTTTCCCAGGCCTTGGCAATCAGTTCTATTCTTTTGTTGATATTTTTCTCGACATATTGTCTACAGGATGCAAGGAATCTAGAGGACTCTTTTAGATTTGTTGCAGGGGTGCACGCAGTCGTAGGCATGGCTATTTCCAAGGAACTTCCAAGAAATGGCATAGGAAACAAATCTTCCTCTAATTCCTTAATCTGGTTCTTTAGTCTAGCATTTTCAGCTTCAATGACTCCAATAGAATCATGAAGAGCATCTTTAGTTTCCCTGTGAAGTTCAGAGATTTTGGATGTGTGCATATTGGCAAGGTCAAGTTCTGAACGATGTTTTCTTTTCTTATTTTTTACATCTCTTTTTCAATGATTAATTTTTTTGATTCGGTTTCAAAAACAACGCTCTAGAATACGAAGGATTCATCTTCGTAAAAAAAATTGGTACCAACCATGTCCATTGAGCAGGCATGTTGAATTATGTGTGCGGGTTGATCAAGGTTGCAGAATATGCTTTCTAGATCAGTGTCAAGATCCATGTTTTAACGGTAAATTTTGGGCTGCTCCGCCTCCCCTACAATTATTTTTTCATTCTTCTGCACGGAAAGCTCTTGAGGAAGATGTTCATTGTATCTCTACAAACCTATTGTGGAGCTGCTGGAAATAGTTTATCAAAAGGTTGGTTGGCTCCAGATGTTGTTTGAAATGAAGAAATGGAGGGAACAATATAAACCCCCGCAAACATTGCTTCAATGCGTGCGAATGGAAAATCTCCTCATTAATGACAATATCTATGCATGTTGTATGGTGACCTGTTAGAAGTAAAGTGTATTTATTGCAAACTTAGAAGTGCGAAGGTGAGGGTTATGGCCAACAACATTTAAGGATATGAGGTTTCGTGAACGAACCAAGTTGGCAGTGTGCGAATGATATTGCATGGTATTTGAAATTAATACTAGGAAGCGATTGGAAGTTTCGTGAAGGAAGCAAGTTGGCAGCATGTGAATTACATTCCATGGCATTTGAAACTAAAACTGGGAAGGGAGAAGAAAATGCTTCACAAAAATTTTATTAATGGAAAAACTTCTCGAGCCTTGTGTGCTTCAATGACAGCCTAGATGGTAGTTGCACGATGACCCGTTAGCATTAAAGTTTAGAAAGAAGACATATATACACACATATATATATATAAACAATATTTTTTATCATGCATGTGTTTGAAGGTAACGGCCACGAGGAAGAGAAAGCAAGGAAGGAATGGCCAAGTCTGAAAGTGCATGGTTCGGGATCGCGGTTCTCAAGCGAGCAGGTTCAAAAGAAGACCTCTATTGTTTGGCGTTCTACAAGTAGCACACAAAGTTCTGCGATATACAAATTAAGAAGCGGACTTGCGGGCTGGCCGAGATTTGATAGACCATCTACAGTTTCTGGATCATGGGTTCTCGAGCTAGCGGGGTAAAAAATGACGCTCTATTGTTCGGTGCCTTGGAAATATCTTATGATAATAAATTGAGAAGTGGATTTTCGAGGTGACCGGCTCGACATTCTACTCCAGGGCTGGTGGTCTCCCACAAATGAGCAATACATATTTGCAGGCTATACATTGGGCTGATTTCTGCCATATAGAAATTGGCTTATCGGGCTAGCGGGTTCAAAATTGCGTAAGCAAAGAAAAGGGCTTTGTCTGAATCCCACTGGACATTTCATAATTCATGTGCAACACCAAGTGTGATTACCAGATCAGTGTGTGTAGAAACGAGGCAAAAGTAAATATGTGCCTTTATAAAGTATGGACATGAGATTTTATAGATCATGTACCGATATCACATTCCATGCTTGCGGGTTCTCGGATGGGAGGGGTCAAAAAATAGGCCTCTATTGTTCCATGTTTTACAAATAGCACATACAGTTTCACGATATACAAATTGACAAGCAGACTTGTCGGGTGGCTGAGAATTTATAGAGCATGTACAGTTTGTGCATCGCGCGTTGTCGGGTTGGCGGGGTTAGAAACGGGTCTCTATTGTTCGGTTCCCTACAAATTGCTTATGATGCACAGATCCCTTATTCCATACTTAGCCACTTATTTGGATCGCGCACTTGCAAGTTGCACACTGTGCCTCTAATGTTCTGTGTCCTGCAAATAGCAATTATAGTTGGGCGATATACATATTGACAAATGGACTTACAGGCTAGTTGTCTCAACATTGCACTTCTATTGGATGGCGAGCATGCAGTGTAGTGGCTTCTCGACGCAAGAAAAAGAAAAAACAAAACATACCTGCAAACAAGTTTGACAAATTCAGAGAAAGTAAAGGAAATTTTTTTTACTATGGAACAGAGGCAAAAAAAGAATTCACCTTTGCATTGATTCGTGTACATCTCTGGGTAGTAGTTATTTGTGCCTTCTAGTTTTCCTTTATGTTTCTATCAACAAAAATACAAAACAAAAGGGATATGAACATAAACTCATATGTTAAGAAAAAGGCAACTACTATGCACATATATACAAAAAAAAAAATTGAATAAGATGAATAGAGTCACAAATAGTTTTTTTTAGGATGTACCTTATTTTTTATTTTTTTGCACAATGTATATTTTATAATTAGAGTAGAAGACCGTATGTATGCTCACCAGAACACTATGTGTAGAAATCATGGATACATATATGCTTTGAAACATAGAAATATGATTTTGCAATAAGTTTGATGTATATGTCATAATTCAAGTGCAATACCAATTGTATCGTGATCAGACCAATATGTGTCTAAGACAAACATATTGTATTGATAAATGGGCACATTGGACCAGACATGGTCAATAAGTGTGTTTTTCATATGGGTTGTGTTGTTCAGAAGAAACCACAAACTATATTTGCACATGTAGTTTTGCAATTCTTTTGTTCTGCCAGTATTTTGTAGCATGTCAATATTGAAGTCTCCTACAAGTACAATGGATTCGTTCATATAGAAATGGTCCAATGCATTGGAAATAACATTTACTATGTTGGAGAATGTTGCATGGGGATCAACGTACAGATTTAGTATTGCAACTTATGTTCCATGGGAAAACAAATTGGCAAGCACCAGTTCAACATTCTTTTCTTCGATATGTATGTGGTCCAAAATTGGTACATGTTTTTTCACCAGTATCATCACCCCATGTGTAATGTAACTTGATATGCAATTGTGATTTGGGAATTGTTTGTTCTGCATGCATAATTCCATGTGTATTTCCTACAAGCACAGAATATCGAATTGCATTAAATCATAGCCATTCAGTATATCATCCATGTGTGCATTTAATTTGTGTGTGTTAAACGAGAGTATTGATACAGATGAATTTATTTGTATGGATTGGTAATCATAATGCAGTTTCCATTTTGTGGTGGTCCTCAGTCGTTCCATCTCAATATCAACTTTATGTTTCACTCTGAAGTTATCTTTTGTCAGAGGACTTAATAAATACAAGGATTCTATGCTTCTGACACGGGACAGTGCTGTGTATACAAGTCCATGTATCTGAATTCCAGCAGGCTGAAATGCAACATTATCAAGTGTTAGGCCTTGTGATCTGTGGATTGTACGTGCACATGCAATTTTAATCGGAAACTATTTATGAATATTTAGTCGACCTGTCTTTGTTGATGTTGATATTAGCTTTGATATTCGCAAAATAGGAGTCCAATCGCTTGCAGTTTTTGAATTATATAGATAAGACAACTTGCTTTCTNTATATGTGGTTCATGGAACTTAATCCAAAGGACATCTACTTTTTTTGTCTTCATATAGCCTTTCAGTATTCCATCTGCACCATTCACCAAGACATCCTATGAATCATAGTTACAGGCATATATTTCAACTAGCATTTCTAATTTCAGTGCAAGGTGCAAAGGTAAAGTGACTGAATGTTCATGCCGTGGGACATTTCCATGGTTGTCTTATTCCAAGTCAATCGAGTTGATCATGATATCATCGCCAGGCATGAGTGACAGCAAGTGGCTATTATGCTTTGGAACATCCTTATTTATGTAGAACAAGTAAGGGAACGTTGAATCTGTTGGTGCAGGTCGTAAGCACCTCAAATTGATATAGGTCAAGTCATCATATGTTTGGTTGTTTGTGCACATTCTATTCAAAATTGCAATGAATGTTTCATCTGTCTGGCGCATTGTAGTATGCAACTCAAAGAATTTAATATTGTCTCTCCAGAAGTCATGGGTCACTGTTTCCATGTTAACGATAGGTTGTTCAAATATCAAACAATCTTGGATGGGTTGTGCCTGTTAAATATCGCCACAGAAGATCATGTCAATGTTTCCAAAGTATTTGGTCTGCACATGTTTTATGCTTCTTAGTCGGTTGTCAATACAAGAACCGACTGTCAATCAAAGATTCTTCATCTATAAAGACAAGTTGGAGTTCCTCGTAAAGATTAGATAATGTATCCAACATTTCCTTGCTAAGTGGAAGAAACTGTGACTTGTTAAAAGGCATTAAAAATGCAGAGTGGACTGTTGTTCCACCAACATTGTATGCAGCTTTTCATGTGTATGCAACTATTAGGCCCTTTGGTTTCATAGGATCAGAGCAATTATTTGAATCATAGATTCGTATAAGCATTTGGAACAATGCCTTAGCTGTGAATGTCTTGCATGTTCCTGCTCCGCCTGTGAGGAACATGTGCACAGGATTGTTCATGTTCAACCATTTTTTAAGGGCAATGTCCTTTACAATTGTTTATTGTTCGCGATTCAACAGACATCTTATTCTATGGTATTCATTATTTTCAATCAGAAAAGGATATTTTGTAACTTGAAAACCAAGGTTGATACGTTTTTCACTTTCATCTGCTGGAGGCCGAGGAAAATTCGCTTGTAAGTCATAGGACTCAAAAGGAGTTCTAGTTGTTTTTGGGTTTCTGAATGTCTCATCATGATCGTTAGGGTTTTCTAGGTCATTAAGTGCAACTTCTAGATTGCCCCATGTTGGATTAACATTATAGGTAAATCTAGCTTCATTGATATGCACTATAGTCTCAAAGGAAACATACGCAGCCTCCCATGTAGAGAAGTTATGTATTAATGTCTCTTCGTTTTCATGGAACGGAATGTACAACAACAGTTTTTCTCTACAATAGTTTTCATAGTCACAATGTTTATTATATTTGACAAACTGTATAACACAGGGTTTTTCTCTTTTTGATATGGGTGTCCTATATTTTTTGTAATGCGATACGAATTTTGCTAAGAAGATATCCCTAATAGGGGATGGACGCTATATGTAATCATCAATAATAGAGCGACATATGACGTCCTCTGAATTGTCAGGTTCTTGTTGCAGCAAAACAGGTGGTTTAAGCATAAATGTGCATTTTTCAAGTGGAGATGTGTTTATGAAGACACATTTTCTTGAACTACAAGTGAGGGGCAAAGAAAGGGAAATGTGAACTACTTGCTGAGCAGACATCTGTTGAAGATTAAACAATGTATTGCCAAGGGTGCATATCATTTTTATGTCATCAATATGACTTCTTTCATGTTCTTTGCGTATTTTTCTGAATGGAAATGTCATAGATTTGTCAATCTTCGTCATATACGAGGTGCAATAGGATGTTGCAGCATATGCATTCAGCATGTACTGTGCATTTGTATTTTCTTTCCACATAACTGGCATGTCCTTGGAGAAACTGTTGTTCCAAATATGGGAGAGTTTTCGTTTACGGAAAAGTGTTGGTTTCCTAAGCGTTATTTGTATAGCTTGGATGTACTCATCTTCTGATAGATTTACCTGTGTCAAGAAGGCATCAAAATTCATCATTTCTTCAAATCCTCCTTGTTATAGAAATGCGAACAAGAATTCATATTTCTCAACAACAAAACTGTCCTCTAAACTAACTGGCTCTATGATTCTTGTAGCTCTCATTGGCGGAATGGGAAAGTTGTATCTGCAATGCGAGTTTTTTTTCATTTTCTACAACTTCTTGTATGGTAATGTCTATGGACTTTCGCAAGGTCTGGTTCCAAATGATCTGTATTGCATGTTATGTATTTATCCACAAATTGTTCGATCTCTGAATTCTTATCAGCTCCATAGACTGGTGCACCCTCTATCCACAACAGTGCGTGGTCATGCTCATTTCCCCTATTCTGGAATTCAGTCACAAAAAAGTAGTCCGATATTTTTCCGAAAAATGTTTCATCATGGCATATCAATTGTCTCAAAGCATTTATTCTATGTCTATAGTATCGAGTACATGTCACCGGGTCTTTTCTTATGAGGTAGTCAATGTCGTTATTTTCCAGTGTATCGGTTTTTTTTTTACATTTCCTATTACTATGCAGGTCAGAAATGGCAGCCACCAATGGATCCGAGCAATTCTCTGCACTTGTAAATGTGATGAAAAATGTTGGTGGCCCCAATTGCCTTATCATTGCAAAAAAAAAAAAATGTTTTGTTGCAAAAAGTCAGGAGAGGTGTGGATGTTCTTGAAGTCTATGTATCCAATATCAGATTTCAGAATTTTTTCTAGGTTTACTTTGTAATTCACATCCTTGGCCAACAACTTTCTTCCTTGTAACTGGCCTTTTCTTATTCAGACCCACATGCAGGACAAAACTTGCTCTATTATTATGCGCATTGTTTTGAAAAACAAATTTGTTATGTGACAGGAGAAGTAACCGCTTGAATGTAGTAGCTCCCATTGGACTATTTTATGATAATTGAATCATTCTGTAATATCAGTGCCATGTGGATCTCCGTAGAACAGTGTTGGAAAGTTCCTTTCCTCAACGAATTTGTCCTTGAATATTCCAAGTGGACGCTACCCTTCGCCAGGTGAAATTTCGACAATTTTTTCTTGCAAGTCACGAATGCACTGTGAATCAGTGAATCCATGGACCAGTGTTTCAGCAGGTGTTTCAGTCTCCAATTCATCACTTGTATCAGAATCACTAGGATTTTCGAGAGTATTTGCAGGTTTGCCATGTTCTTCTGCGAGAACACTATTCCAGTTGGCATTTATACAAATGTTCTCTGCTTTGTACAAGGCCCTAGAACATAGTTCCTTTAATTCTTTCATAATAGCATGCACACACACTTTGCTTGTCTGATACACATTTTTGTATTGCAAGCGTCTTTTCAGAGCCATAGTGATTGTAATTGTATTGTTAATGAATTGTGGCAATATTTTTTTCACAACATCTAGATGAATAGGCACATTAATAATTGATCTTGTTAAGCCCATCTGGGGTCACTTATAGCCCCAAGGTCTGATTTGAGTAAATGCAATTCACAGAGAAACAAGTATCTCCTCAAGTTCTGTAAGTTCACTTACATCTGCTAGTGGTGTATTACATATTATACGGTCAGGGGTTGCAAACTGTGGTAGTTTTCCATTTTCAAGTGATCTTTTGCATGGAAGACAAACTTTCTCACTGGAAAATGGTTTATCGTGGGCTGTCAGCCAGAGCTATCCTACTTGCAAATCAGGTGTGAAAGACTTACTGTTTTTTGAAAAATTCAATTGTTCACAAATTGCACATGCAATGGAAGGAGTGTCTTTCATGTGTTTCATGTAGGTCTGTCTTGCATTTTTTTTCGCAGGGAAGTATAGGTAGAAATTGTTTCCTATTTTTCATGTACACCACGAACTACCACAATTGCATGACCATTCTAGGATATACAACCGCACATGTTTATGTTTTGTTTTGCATGAACAAATTTATTTACATTGTCATATGTGAGTTTCTCTCTAAAAGGAAGTGTAGCAATGTATTTTTTTCTCTCGCGCATAACCTTTTTCAAGTTGTGGTAACTTACTCTACGTTTCTTGCCCAAGGGAGGGATGACCTAGTGGCAATTGGGATGAATTTCACTCTCACCCGGTTTCTCAGAAACTATTTTACGGTTTTTTTTCAAGGCCTCTATTTGCTTATTAGAAGTCGGATGAATTTGACGAATAATTTTTTTCATATTGTGATAACTTACTCTATGTATTTTGTTTAAGCCCTCTATGGCCTCATCACAACTGAAATGAATTCTACACATGTTTTTTTTTGTTCAAGCCCTGTATGCCCATATTGCAACCGGGAAGACTCTCATTTTGACTAAAAATCATTCCACACGTATGCAGATTCAATGTCGTTTGGGTGGCATGCACACTCAACCCTGAACTACCGATATCTCCAAGAAAAGGTTCATCATGGATATGTGTTGTATCTGTTTTCAACGACAGGATGTGAATTGTTCGATCATAATTTGATTCGGTAACTCAGGAATGGACAGTGCCAGCTGGCGAGGTCGACCAAACCTGGATCTTCACCCTGAATACCATAGACAACCATTGCAAACATAATCTACAACCCTCCATATTCCCTTCTTCATATGGAAGTGCCATGTTCACAAGGTATTCCTGCCAACTTCCAACTGTCGGCATATTTTCCACGAGATATGGGCAAAGATGTTGATGCAAGCACCTAAAAGCTTGTTCGATGCCACCTATAATCCCATTGCAGAAGGATTGTACAGTGTAAAGATGCAGAGACTGAACATCGAACTCGGTTGGTACCAACAACAATTGCATTAAACAGACTATCTCGACAGCTAGACACAACATTTGTTGCCAGCTGTAAACCATAGCAATCTATGCCATACAAAATATGTTTCCATTGCGATTGAAGGTCTTTGCAAATAATGGACAAGTAGATACGAGGACATTCTATATTGCATATGGAGATTTTTCTGTACATCAGTGGTTCATAATGGCCAGTGAGGGCATCAGCATCATGGAACAAGATGCAATATGGATTGTCATATGCAGTTTTGTTGAATAGTAGATATCTTGTTTTTCTTGTCAATGAACATATGCCAACTGATATATTCATAATGGCCACTTAGAGCATCGACATCATGGAACAAGATGCAATATGGATTATCAGATGCAGTTTTGTTGAATAGTAGATATCTAGTTTTTCTTGTCAATGACCATATGCCAACTGATATATTCAACCAGTTAGACAGCCACCAAATACAAAATGTATCTCCCCAAATCCCCCTCTCATGTGCAGGTAGAACTAGAGATGCAGACAACTGCATCTTTGAAAAATATGTAGCCACATCATGTATTCCATGCAACTGTCGAAGAAAATCAGATTCCATTTCGTATTCATAGGACTGCAAAGCCTTAGCATCGCCATTTTTAAAATAGGCCAAGAAATAATCTATCAATCCATTGCACAGCTCGGTCGATGAATACCGGAAATACAATAGAACCTAGAATGTATCGAAAAGGCAATCCCCAACTGTATACAAGAATGCATCCAATCTAAAAAGGCCATTCCTATGCAAAACCACGTCTATGTTGTCATGTACAATGGACTGTGTATCTTTTTCATATGACTCAACATCTATTACCTCTTTCATCTTTTCAACTATCATTTTGAAGTTGTTTGCTAGATACTTTTAGTTTCTATCAAAACAGAGAAAAGCATAGGCAAAAAATAAAAACTAGCAAAATAAAAAAGAAAAGCAAAATAGCGCACCAACCCCTGTATGTATCTTTAAACCTTCTTCTTATCAACTTGAATCCCCCTAGTTCCCATAGAAAATGAGAAGAAAACAGACCGACACTGGAAACTGAACCAAACAGAAGAAAGACCGCAAAAAAATAAAACCATAACTTAACTCAGCAGAAAGAAAACAGGCAGACGTAGTTTTCCAGCCCACAGAGTAGAAGCATACACTGCGTCTACACCCCGCCCAATGGTTCCATCTTCTGATAGCTCCCAACTACTTTTCGTAAATCCCTATGCATTGCAATTTTCGAAAAAACTATGGATGCGACATCCGCCATATGAAGACGCATTGTTTCCAGGAACAGAAACTAAGAGCACAGACAAAAATGGTCTGGAACAGAATATTGAAAATCACCAAGAACAGGGAAACTTACCCATCAACAAAGGATGAGAAGACCGCAGCGCCCCAAAAAATGCAAACCGCAACAACAGGTCCAACAGCTTGCAAAGTTGAAGAACAACAAACCAGTGAACAACCATGAAGAGCTCGAACTGCAAGTGCAGGACCTCAACTTTGCAAAGTTGAATCAAACAAGAACCAGAATAATGGAACAAAAAAGAGAACAAGTATGGTGCACAAGAGCAGGGATGTTGGCCATGAACAAAACTGTATTGCAAGGCATATGTACAATAAATATTTAAGATTGGCAGAGCTCTTAGGTAAACAGTTAAGACAGTAAGGACCATCGAAGGGCGTAGGCTTGTGCAAGCATTTAAGAAAAGATGCAACATGGCAGGATTGTTCTCTCAAAGCATGCAACAATAAAGCATAAATCAAACATAGTAATATCGTGGAGAATGTATTCAACCCAACAGAAAATGCTAACGGGAAAAATTCTAACTAATGCTAGCATTAATCCATGTTCCACGAATGCATAACAAAATTTATGATTCAAAAAGACTGTATACTACCAAATACTTTGGAAATGCAAACATATTTTACATTGGGAATAGTGAAGGCGGCAATAAGACCTCCAATCCGTTGTCCAATTAGATCTTGACAAACATGATACTTTTTATTATATAAAAATCGATATTTTCACTTCCCTTGTTCCAACAATAGACAATAGTGAAATATTTATGGTCAATGCACAAGCTAATGCCAGGTGAACGATTTATCGATCGTTATAGTCCCTCTATGCCTACGGCAGGGACTAATAATGTGCATCTCAAGCTATATTGTTTTTTATTCTTGTGTTGTTATTAGTTATATATCAATGAAATAAGTTAATTTGATGATAAATAATTTTTTTAATTTAATAATTTATTAAAAAATTTAAATATAAATATTGGTGTGGTAATTTTATTTATCCCAC
>SNQJ01S0027776.1:47475-61519 GCA_010110895.2 Picea sitchensis
TTATAAAATATAAAATAAAGAAAAGGTTAGTAAAAACATAAAAGTACTAAAACTAAGATGTCAACAACAAAGAGTACTATGAAACATAGAATGAATAACAAAACGAATGTCCAAAAGAAAATGAATGAAATTGATGGAGAGGTGTAATACTAAGAAGGCAAAGAATGCATCAATAAAGAGCAAAAAGAAACAACAAAAGGAGAGTCCAAGAGAAGTTCAAACCAAAACAGAGGAGGGAACTAAATCGAAGAACGATAAGCTCCTTATTTTGAAGAATGGGGAACCAAGTTTTGCTCAACTTAAGACCATATTCTCTATTGATACAATTGTGCTCTTCCACAATCTCCATAGCCTCCCTCACTTTTCTCTTAGCTAAGTGATCAACCATAGCCAAGATTTTGGTATTCTCAATAAAAATTTGATGCTTTGTCTTATTTGAGTGATCAACTAAAGCTAAGGACCTAACAATGATTATGAGTAACAACAGCCTTATGCTCTTTAATCCTAACTTGAAAACATCTTCTAGTTTCATCAATATAGGTAAAACCACAAGTCTAACAAGGACAGTTATGATAGACACCTTTAAGAAGATAAGGCTCCACAAGGTCCTCTACAGATTTAAGGAGGTTTCTAATGGTATGAGGGGGATGAAAATGGTTCTAATCTTCTTCCTACTCAAGATTCTAGCAATCTTTTCCAAGGTGCCTTGAACATAAGGGAGCACCACACTATGTTCTATTTCATGGATTATGTCTTACTCACTAATTCTTGAAATCTTTCCATATTTATGAAAATCCTTCTCAACTTGTCATTCTTTGCACCCCCTATTTTTGAAAGTGTCGATTAGGTGCCACTTTTCTCGATCCAAATTCTCATCACTTGAAGTTTTGAGGAACCGATTAGCAAGAGTGTTGATAATGCCTACTTGTTTAGGAGAGTGAGGATGAGATTTAGCATGAAGGTACTTATCAATGTGGGTTTTTTGATGATATACTTGATGGATTAAAGAATTATTCTCCTTCCTAGAGATGAAATTTCCAAAAAAGGAATGAAGTTGGTGTCTTCTAATTCCATAGTGAATTGAGTATGCTTAGACTGAATATTAAGATTCTCTACAAATTTGTTGAGGTCCTCTTTACTATGATTCCACTTCACATCAGTGTCGTCAATGTATCTAACCTAAAAATAAAGTTTCATATGAGATGAATCAAGAACACTGTGCTTAAAATGTTCCATGTAAAGATTCACTATTATAGGAGATAGTGGAGATTCCATAGCAACACCACACGTCTTCTCATACAAATCACATTGGAAACTAAAAAATGTAGATATGAGACAAATGTCCACCAAATATGTTGTCTAAGAGTCAGTGACATGCTCACCTACATTTACAACTTCATTGATAGGGATCATGGTAAAAATGGCACTGCATCAAAACCAAGAAGGGTGTCATTATTAGCCACCTTAAGATTCTTTATCTTGTTAACAAAATGAGTTGAATCTTTGATATACAAATTTTTCCTACCTACCAACACTTTAATATTATTAACAAGAAATTTTGTTAGGGACCTAACCTCCCTAACCCCTCACGTAGATAGAGTAATATATTTTCCATGTACTAAAGGTCGACATTAGTTAATAAGGCCTATTTAATAAATATGAACAAGTCAATGTAAGAAGACCTAATAGAAACTTTTTCTTCTAGAAAGATATTCCTCTAGTATGTTATTTAGAAGATAGAATTAGTATAAATAAGAGTGGGAGGCATAAGAAAGTTTTGTCTTGAGAATTATTGTAATAGAGCATTGCTCTGCTATAGGTTGCCTCCTCGAAGAGGTAAGTGAACATTGTTTTCTTTCAATAACGGTATTATTTTTGGTGTTTTTATTCTCAATATTTTTTGTTCCATTGGTATTATGATCAATATTTATGTTTATGTATATTATATTACATTTGGTACCTTACAAGTGGTATCAGATCACTTTCCTTGGCAGGAATTGTGGGTTATTTTTTTTCCATGGGTAGAGATGTGTATTGTCGGTGTCTTTAAAGCATAGAGATCTGTCGCTCAGTGGATAAAACTGCAGTGGGGAAGACTACATGCAAGAAATACAAATGATCTCACGAGGTTGTCTAGAAACCAAAGTTTCATCTTGTTGGAAACCTTTGTAGCACTTATTGGTACCCTTTGAGTAGTACCGCATCAGACAAAATATGTACACGTCCATCACTCCCAGGTGTTTTCAAGTATATAGGGAGTCCCCTAGGTCTCTTGAAACCATCCCTAGATCAATTGATCGGTCGCCTAACTGTTATAGTGACACCGAGAACAACACTTTGGAAGATACTCTCTAGTTCCTAGGTAATCGGGTAGTATGGCTAAGGGTATGGTCAAGCCTCCTTAGTTGGTTCCCTGAGATAGTGGGTCGACCACTATTGTTTGACCCCACACATATATCATAGAGATATAGCACAGGGAAAACAAAAAAAAATTATGGGTCCCACCTACACCAATATTTGAGACTTATCCCATTTGATTCCTCTATTCGCCATGATCGCAGTGGTACATATCATTTTTAAGCCTTTTTTTCTCATGGAACCGACCCCTACCCGACACTTATCCCATTGGTTTCCTTGTGTTTCCCTGATCATAGTGGTATATATCACTTATCTTCCTTTTTTTTTTCAGCAAACCCACCCCTCATATCCTAATGGCCCCCACTCGCCAAGATGAAACCAATCAACAACTAAATAATGGCATTACTGTCATTCATGCCAAAATGGACCACATCTAGTAAGAGATCTCTAGTTGAATACAATAACTCCACCCCGCTTTCCAACAATTCCTATCCAAGGGTCCTTCCTCCTCTGGCCCAAACCCCCAAGCTGAAGGCGTTGACTCTTCCAATCCTCTCAACTTTTATTCCAATCGTGACCTTTGTCTTCCTAGGGTTGAGGTGAACAAATTTGATGGCTCAGATCCAACATCTCGGGTCACTCAGATGAAACATTATTTTTCCCTGCATGGAATTACCAATGACTTGACCAAGCTTCGTTAAGACATTCTCTATATGGATCTGGAACGATGGAAATGGTGGAAATGGTGTAGAAATGCACACTGGGGGTATGTTTCTTGGACACAGTTTGTTGTTAAGTTGTATGAACACTTTGACACAAACGCTCACCATTTAGGTCGTCTGACTAAGTTGAAATAGTCTGGAACAATGGAATATTTTATAGTTTGCTTCGAGTACTTGGATTTCTAAATGAAGGGTATGACCGATGCCTTCTTCCAATAATTCTTTATCAGTGGCCTCAATGATGAAATATGATCTCGGGTCCTCATTGCTTGCCCCAGACTTGGTTGGAAGCAACTAAATGCACCAAGGAGGCACAACATGTCATATTTTCCTAGAACAAAACCCCTCCTTTATTCCCCACCCTCGACTCCCCAATCCTACCCCTTCAAACACTCCTCTCAAGGTACAAAAATTAACATGAGAGAAAATGGATGAACGCCAACTCAAGTTTCTTTGCTATAATTGTGATGAGAAATACTTTATTGGGCACAAGTGTAAAGAATAGAAACTTTTTATGGCCATTTCAGAGGATGTTTCTAATGAAAATTCTTAGTTTTCCCTTGAGGCAGCGCTACCCCAAGAAAATGATCTTGCATCGCCCTTTGATCCTCTCGAAGTTGAACCATTGATTTCACTAAATGCGCTCACTGGATTTTTTGCTCCCCAAACCCTCAAATTGATTAGTTACATTAAGAACATGAAACACTCATAATTTCATTCATCATCACCTTGCCCAAGAAATCAATTACTCTATCCATGTTGTCAACAATTTTCAAATCATGATTGCCAATGGTGGTTCCATGAAATGTGGGGGGCATTGTGAAAATGTGTGCCTACAAATTGGTCAGTATAACTTGAAATATCATGTGTTTTCTATTGACACGGGTGGTTGTGACATTGTTCTTGGTGGTGAATGGCTATGCACTCTAGGCCCCATAACCATGTATTTTAAGGATTTGACCATGCAATTCCAACATGAAGGACAATAGTATCAAATCTAAGTCATTACAACAGGATCTTCGGAGATCATCAGTTCCCGCCGCATGGAAAAGTTACTCAAAAAAGGTCACAATGGAATCATTGCCCAAATCCATTCCATTCAAGAAATTGAAACTCCCTCTGTGTTCCCTGACCTTCAATCTATCATTTACCAACATCACATTGTTTTCCAAACTCCCAAGGCCTTCCTCCCCCGCATGATGACCATGACAATTTCATTCCTTTAATCCCAGGCAGTCTTCCTCCCAATGTGCGCCCTTATCATCATCCCTTTTCTCAAAAAAATGAAATTGAGAAAATTTTCCAAGAATTGTTAAAAGCGGGTGTTATCCGTCCCAGTACCAGCCCCTATTCTTCCTTTGTTGTCATGGTCCTCAATAAGGAAGGAACTTGGCGCATGTGCCCTAATTTTTGTGCCCTCAACAAACTTGCCATCAAGGAAAAATTTCCCATTCCTGTCATAGATGACCTTCTAGATGAACTCAGTAGGGCTCAATAATTTACCAAACTTGAGCTTTTTTCTGGCTACCACCAAATTTGTATGAAAGAGGAAGACATTCCCAAGACTGCATTTCCCGCTCATGAGGGAAACTATGTGTTTTTGGTCATGCCCTTTGGTCTATGTAATGCCCCCTCCAGTTTTCAAAGTCTCATGAATCATGTCTTTCGTCTTTTCCTCCATCACTTTGTGTTAGTATTATTTGATGATATTATCATCTATAGTAAAACATGGCAAGCCCATCTCACCCATGTGGATCAAGTTCTCCATATCCTCTCCACGCACAAACTTTTCCTCAAACAGTCTAAATGTGTTTTTGGCATCTTTGAAGTTGAGTACCTGGGTCATATTGTTGGAAAGGATGGTGTAAGGGTGTATCCTAAGAAAATTGATGATCCAGGTGAATATTGGTGGCCACCCACCTCTTCCAACTGGCTCACATATATTTTTCATCTTGGCAGTTTTTTTCTAGTTTTTCGGGTCCTAAACTTCTTGGGTCGTTTTGAGGCCCTAAACAACATTTTTTGGGCTTGCCACAGTCACATTGTTCATGAAGTCAAAGAGTGAAGGAATAATGTGTATTCCTCAAGTAGACCTTTCCAAAGGGCTATCATGCGCCTAAAACGATGATCGTATGCAAAAGTTAGAACCTCGGGAAGTTGATGTACCAACTTACCCGATCAGAGCCCACATGACTTTTGGAGCTTCATCTCCTAGGGTTAGGTTTTTGGATGTATAGGGTTTTTTTATTACTTTTGTATGCTAAAAAGTCCTGGAGGCCTCATTGTAATGTTCTCAGGTGAATGCATGTAGCCTCCACATCTCTTCTCAGAGATTAGGTACCACCATTCGAGCAAGATTGTTTCATTCTGCATTTTACAGTTTCAGCATATTTCTTTATTGAATAGAAGTTAAGTTTTACTATATCTATGCTATTTTTCTTTGTATATCTGTGTTAATGTTATATATATATGTGTGTGTTTCATTTCCTCATCTGATGGGGGAACTCAACGCAATGGATACCATTGCTTCCTAAGTGGGGAGGATTGATTCAAGTGGATATCAGTGGCCACCTACCTCTTCCAAATAGCTCACTTACAGTTTTCATCTTGGCCCTAAACAACATTTTTTGGGCTCGTCATAGTCACACTATATATGAATTTAGAGTGTGATGGAAAAATGTGTAGTCCTTGGATAGACCTTTCCAACAGGATTTTGTGCACCTAAAATGGAGATCGTATGCAAAAGTTGTGACCCCAGGAAGTTGATGTACCAACTTACCCCATCAAGGCCCACATGACTTTTGGAGCTTCATCTCCTAGGGTTAGGGTTTTTGATGTATAGGGTTTTCTTATTACTTATGGATGCTAAAAAGGCCTATGGTCCTCAGTGTAATTTGCTCAAGAGAATGAGTGTAACCGCCACATCTCTTCTCAGATATTAGCTATCATCATTTGAGCAAGATTGTTTCATATTGCATTTTATAGTTTCATCATATTTCTTTACTGAATAAAAGTTATGTTTTATTGTATATTTCTTATTGTTCTTTGTATATGTGTGTTAATGTTATAGATCTGTGTTTCATTTCCTCATCCGATGGGGGAGCTCAATTAAATGGATACCATTTCTTCCTAAGGGGTAGGATTGATCCAGGTGGATATCAATGGCCACCCACCTCTTCCAACGGGCGCACATACATTTTTCATCTTGGTATTTTTTTTCTAACTATTCGGGTCATAAACTTTTGGGGTTGTTTTGAGGCCCTAAACAATATTTGTTGGGCTCACCACAACCACATTATAAGTAGGTTAGAGTGTGACTAAAAAATGTGTATTCCTCGGATATACCTTTCCAATGGGATATTGTGAGCCTAAAACAGAGATCGTATGAAAAAGTTACGACCCCCAGAAGTTGATGTACCAACTTACCCCATTGGGGCCCACATGAATTTTGGTGTTTCAACTCCTAGGGTTAGGTTTTTGGATGTATAGGGTTTTCTAATTATTTATGGATGCTAAAAAGGCATGGAGGCCTCATTGTAGTGTGCTCAGGAGAATACACATATCCACCACATCGTTTTTCAAAGATTAGCTACCACCATTCGAGCAAGATTGTTTCATTCTACATTTTACAATTTCAAAAGATTTATTTATTGAATAAAAGTTAATTTTTATTGTATCTTTGTTATTGTTCTTTGTATATATGTGTTATTGTTATAGACATGTGTTTCATTTCCTCATCTGATGGGGGAACTCAATGCAATGGAGACCATTGCTTCCTAAGGGGGGAGGATTGATTTAGGTGGATATCGGTGGCCACCCACCTCTTCCAAATGGCTCACATACAGTTTTCACCTTGGCATTTTTTTGTATCTTTTTGGGTCATAAACTTTGGGGCCCTAAACAATGTTTTTTGGGATCGCCACAGTCACACTATAAAAAGATTTAGATTTTGATGGAAAAATGTGTAGTCTTCGGATAGAAATTTCCAGCGGGCTATCGTGCAGCTAAAACGAAGATCGTATGCAAAATTTAGGACCCCGAGAAGTTGATGTACCAACTTACCCCATCGGGGCCCATGTGACTTTTGGGGCTTCATCTCCTAGGGTTAGGTTTTTGGATGTCTAGGGTTTTTTTATTACTTCTGGAGGCCTCATTGTAATGTGCTAAGACGAATGCACATAGCCGCCACATCTCTTCTCAGAGATTAGCTACCACCATTCGAGCAATATTGTTTCATTCTACATTTTATAGTTTCAACAGATTTCTTTATTGAATAGAAGTTTTACTGTATCTATGTTATTGTTCCATGTATATATGTGTTAATGTTACAGATTTGTGGTTCATTTCCTCATATGATGGGGGAACTCAATGCAATGGAGACCATTTCTTACTAAGGGGGGAGGATTGATACAGGTTGATATCAGTGGTCACCCACCTCTTCCAACTGGCTCACATACATTTTTCATATTGGTTGTTGTTTTCTAGCTTTTTAGGTCATAAACTTTTGGGGTCGTTTTGAGGCCCTAAACAATGTTTTTGGACTCGCCACAATCATACTAAAGGAAAAGTTAGAATGTGACGACAAAATGTGTAGTCCTCAGATGGACCTTTCCAGCGAGTTATCGTGTGCCTAAAATGAAGATTGTATGCAAACATTACGAACCCCGAAAGTTGATGTACCAACTTACCCCATTGGGGCCCACATGACTTTTGGCGATTCATCTCCTAGGGTTAGGTTTTTGGATGTCTAAGGTTTTCTTATTACTTCTGGATGCTAAAAAGGCCTAGAGGCCTCATTGTAGTGTGCTCAAGAGAATATAGGTACCCGCTGCATCTATTCTCATAGATTAGTTACCACCATTCGTGCAAGATTGTTTCATTATGCATTTTACAATTTCAACAGATTTCGTTATTGAATAGAAGTTAAGTTTTATTGTATCTATGTTATTGTTCTTTGTATATTTGTGTTAATGTTATAGATCTGTGTTTCATTTTCTCATTTGATAGGGGAACTCAACGCAATGGAGACCATTTCTTCCTAAGGGGGGAGGATTTATTCAGGTGGATATCGGTGGCCACCCACCTCTTTCAACTGACTCACATACAGTTTTCATCTTGGCAGTTTTTTTCTATCTTTTCGGATCATAAACTTCTGGGGCCGTTTTGAGGCCTTCAACAACGTTTTTTGGGCTCACCACAGTCACATTAGAAATGAAGATAGAGTGTGATGGAAAAATGTGTATTCCTCAGATAGACCTTTCCAACGGGCTATCGTGCACCTAAAATGGAGATCGTATGAAAAAGTTACGACCCTCGAAAGTTGATGTACCAACTTACCCCATCGAGGCCCACATGACTTTTGGTGCTTCATCTCCTAGGGTTAGGTTTTTGGATGTCTAGGGTTTTTTTATTACTTTTGGATGCTAAAAAGGTGTGGAGGCCTCATTTTAATGTGCTCAGGTGAATGCACGTAGCTACCACATCTCTTCTCAAAGATTAGCTACCACCATTCGAGCAAGATTGTTTCATTCTACATTTTACAGTTTCAACGGATTTCTTTATTGAATAGAAGTTTTGTTGTATCTCTGTTATTGTTATCTATATTTAGGTGTTAATTTTATAGATCTGTGTTTCATTTCCTCATCTGATGGGGGAACTCAATGCAATGGATACCATTGCTTCCTAAGGGGAGAGGATTGATCCAGGTGGATATCAGTGACTATGTAGATCTAAATCAATTGAATCTATGCAAAATTGGTCTCGCCCTAAAAATATTAAACGTATGTGTGGTTTCCTGGATTTAACAAGATATTATCACAAGTTTTTTCATAATTATGGAAAAATCGTGGCTCATTTAGCAACTCTCCTTAAAAAGAATTATTTCAGTTGGACTCCAACCACTGACCAATCCTTCCCAGCCTTGAAATAAGCTATGTGAACTACTCTTGTACTAAGCCTACCTAACTTCACCAAGACCTTTTTTCTTGAATGTGATGCATCAGGGAGAGGAATCAGGGTAATCCTTATGCAATATCGACAACCTTTGTATTTCACCAGCAAACAATTATTGGAGCGCCATTTGGTCCAATCAATCTATGAAAAGGAAATGTTGTTTATTTTGCATGCAGTGGATCTTTGGCGCTCTTATCTATTGGGATGGCGCTTCCAAATTAAAACGGATCATCAAAGCCTCAATTACTTATTGGAACAACGAATTTCATCCCCGACGTAGCAACAATGGGTGATCAAGTTGTCTGGATATGATTATGAGATCATTTACAAGAAGGGAAAACAAAATGTGGTGGTAGATGATCTTTCCAGGAAATATGAAGAAGGGTCCCTCTTTTCCCTCTCCTTGTTTTCGAATGGATTCAGGTTGTTTGTCAAGAATGGTTGCAAGACCCCAAAATTTCCAGCCTAATCCAACAAATGCAACAAGATCCCCAAGCTACTCCAGGGTATTCTTGGCACAATGACGAGTTTCTCTATAAAGGTCATCTATATTTAAGAAAACAGTCATCCCTTAAATCCACGGTGCTCTCTGAGTTTCATGCTTCACCTACCGTGGGTCATTCAGGTTTTACCAAAATTTATGAATGGGTCAAACATTATTTCTTCTGGGATGGTATGAAACATGACATCCACACCTTTGTGGTCGAATGTGATACCTATAAATACAATAAGGGAGAGACTATCAAACCTTCGAGCACACTCCAACTGTTTCCACTTCCACCTACTATTTGAACGAATATTTCTATGGATTGCATTGTTGGCTTACCCAAATCAGGCAATAAGTCAGTCATCATGGTGGTAGTCGATTGTCTTTCCAAATATGCTCATTTTTGTGCTCTTCAACACCCATTCACAGGATCCAAAGTGGCTCAATTTTTTATGGACAATATCTTCAAACTCCATGGAATGCCCCACTCTATTGTTTTTTACTGAGATCCAACTTTTACTAGCAATTTCTTACAAGAATTATTCAGTCTCCAGGGAACCCAATTGCATCTCAGCACAACTTATCATCACTAGACTGATGGCCAAACATAAGTGGTGAACAAAATTTTGGAAACATATTTGAGGTGTTTTATGTCTGACAGACAACATCAGTGGGTTTAGTGATTACCCCTAGCTGAATGGTGGTATAACACCTCTTACAATACTACCACTCACATGACTCCCTTCGAAGCAATTTACAGAGTTTGATGGTGGGCTCCGGTTTGAGGTTGTTCCCCAGCATGAGGTTTCCCTCCAAATGGAGGTTGTCCTCCGGCGGGAGGATGCCCCCCAAAAGGAGGTTCCCCTCCGAAAGGAGTTTGGCCCCTAAATGGAGGTTGTCCTCCGAGAGGGGGTTGCCCCCCAGCATGAGGTGGAGTTCCTGGAATTTGGGAACCAGACGTAAATGACTGACCGATGCTGCTTAATGGATTAAAGCCACCAAGACCGGTCCCTCCGGGTTGTTGTATAGGTATAGAACTTCCAGGCATAACTTGGGTAGTAGTGAAAACGGAAGAATTCAGTGCTCTATACCCAAAAGGAAGTGATAATGAAGGTTTAGGTGTTAGTGGTATGCCAATTGTAGCTTGGCTAACCACCACATTACCGACGGGAATAGTCAGAATGTGAGGGACCATTGTAGAATGGGTCGTCTAGAGAAAAAAAGTGGAACTTGGGCCAACAGATAACATGTTCGGATCAACGGATGGTGCAGTTGAAAAAACGGTAGTACCGGTAAAATGATCTAAGGGTATGGTGTAGGTAACAGGCATATCGACACCTATTCATGTTCCGTAAAGATCGCACACCGTGCGCGGTGGGCTTCGAACAACGTCTGCATTCCAAAAGGGGTCTTCAACTAGAGGGTTTGAATGAGACCCAGTTGGAACGTTAGAAGGATTAACAACGACAAGTTTGTCGGCTGAATTCAGTTGCAGAAAACGCCTCTCATATCCCTTAGGAATGCGGAAAGCCTCCAGAGACTCTGAAACAATTTGAAAATTCTTTAAAGAGATGGGAACTTCCTCCTGGGAGGTTATAATGGCATGAACCTCGCTCTATTGAGGAGATCCCTCCATAGAATGAGGGGGTAAAGGAGTAGTATCTTCCATATTTTCTAGAGGAAGTGCCTGTACCCTACGTGAACAGCGTGGAGGGTCGATGTTGGCAAAAAAAAATCGACGAAAAAAATCTATGGCCAACTAACGAAAAGAAACATCATACATTAATAGAATCTAAGAATCAAAACCAGGCAAACAAAAACTTCTCTCGATGACCCTGCTAGTTGGTGATGAAATCCAACGTCGCATGATCAAGTCAAGAAGGGGCTAGGATATGGTGGAACAATTACAATGGCGACCTACTTAATGGACTTTCACCTTAGTGCAAGTTTCCACGTAGTAATTGTGGATTTAGCCTCCAAGGAGCCCGAGTGAGTTTGACCAATGTCTGCTCCAGGTACAGTGAGACTTCCCTTCACTGTCACCTTGTGTAAGACCCTAAAGATTGTGGCTACTAAGGTCACCAACTCGCATTCAGTCCTTGGGCGGGTACAGTCGACAGTCCATTCCGAACGTAAGGGCAGGGTATCTAGCCCGAAATCAACTTGAAAGGCTTCCACTCAACATTGTGGGTATATCTTCAAGCGACCCCCATAATACGATCCGACTACTACAATCAGTCAAACCACAGAGGGATAATCTCCGTAGCTTTCCCAAGTGCGACCTCGTGCGTAACCCCTGTGTGAGAGGGGGATCCCAGAAAACCTATACGACAATTGGATTTGACTCTCCCTAGCTCAGGATGCTAATGTTCGTTTTGGAAACTTTGGAGAGTTATGCTCACAGCCTAATCCAAAGTGTTAATCCTAGTCTAATGTTGGTGGAAGATCCTAAAAATAAAAAATGGTCTAGATAATTTTTAATTAGCGTTTGTTTTACAGTTGTTCTTTACTCAAAAGGGGTGTATGAAAGTGAAACGGATGGACTGATGACTCAATTCCCAAAAAATGCATAAAAGATGATAAGCAATCGTTTCTTTTCAATGAATGTTTATTTAAGGGAGAGAGAGAGAGAGAGTTGTTTTCACTATCAAACACTAATAAGGAATGTCCTCAATCAATTTTTCCTCAATCAAATCCAATGTAATGCTAAAACTTTTCAGAAATGTCTTCTAATATGCAAATCAATCACTAAGATGTATCTTTATTGTTTGTATGCGAATAATGATTAATTCAATACGAAACTTCCCCTGCCAATTAACCTTTTAGATCAAGGAGACTCAGACAAGCGTAAGCAGATTTTACACAAACAACACACCCTCTTGCTATGATTGAAAACAAAAAGCAAAAAGAAAACAAAATATAACAAAGAAAATAAAAAAATTTCACACAAAAGAAAGATGCTAAGAAAAATGACCTCAAATAACCAAATGAAATGATTGACAGATTTCTGATGTTCTTCACCACAGTTTTCACTCAGTCAGATAAGAGAGGAGACAACGGTGGATTGATCCAAATTTTTTTTTATATTTTGAAGAGATGAACTTCTTTAAATGTTAATGTTATCTAATGCTCAGTAATTTTGTATAAGGTCTTTTTTAAACAGTCATTTATAACAAAATAGTGTCTAGCTAAATTAGCAGAGATCAGTTTTGATAAAAAAAAATCCTTTAAAATGTAAACAAAATTATACACTAATATAATTTTGAACAAATTTTATTTTGAAAAAATATATCTTATAAATTATTTATACTAAATATACTTAATACTTAAAATTGATGTATCTTAAACTTAAAGTTCTTACGCAACCTTATAAATATCTTTCTACAGTTTCTTTAGAAAATCACTATCAAACACGCAACCTTATAAATATCTTTCTACAGTTTCTTTAGAAAATCACTATCAAACACGCAACCTTATAAATATCTTTCTACAGTTTCTTTAGAAAATCACTATCAAACACGCAACCTTTTGATTTGGATGGAGTCACACATGCTACCATTGCACTACAGATCGCTTTGCTATGAAATTATGTTATTTTAAAGGCTCATTATTCCACACTATTGATTTTTAATTCCATCAAATCCTGAACGAAAATATTGAGGATGAATAAAAATGCGGTGAGCGTGGATCGAACACGCGACCTTCAGATCTTCAGTCTGACGCTCTCCCAACTGAGCTATCCCCGCATATAAATTTAATCTGTTTAGACGTAATGTGGACCAATCCAACACACTTGTGAATCGTCATGGATTTGATGGGATGCACTTGGAATACACATGGCACTGACGATTTATTTTAGATAACGTGGTATTTTATCCAGAGGAAGCAGCCAGGAGGAAACAGATTTGTGAATAGTTTAAACTCATATTTAATTTTAATTTTAGCTTTTATGTGTTTAGATTAGTTTGAATGACCAAATTAATAGGGTTAAACAAGAACAAATTTCATCAGTATTCACACAGTGAAATAGATTGTTGCACAATTTTTAAGATTTTATGAGATAAAATAATTTGTGGTATTTGTAATATTATTTTAAATTTTCAAAATTTTATGAGATAAAAAATATTATAGTCTTGTAATATTAAGAAGATAAAGGATGAAATAAACTTTTTATTAGAATATCTATCTTTGTAATATTAAAAAGGTGGAGGATAAGATAAACTTTTTATTAGAATATTTATCTTTGTAATATTAAAAAGGTGGAGGATAAGATAAACTTTTTATTAGAATCTTATATATATTTTTATTAAATTTCAATTCAAAATATTTGTAATAATATTGACTTTCCAAAAATATGTTAACTCTTGGAGATTTAGAAAAATTATTCTCAAATTTTTCAAAAAATATGTAAACTGTCAAAACTATCAAGAATTAGAAACATTGTTTTTTAATCTTTTCAATTATAGAAATTTTTTTTTAAAGCAAATCAATTAATATTTTATTATTTTTTAAAGTAGAATAAACA
>SNQJ01S0027776.1:62243-78803 GCA_010110895.2 Picea sitchensis
TTCTTAAATGTTTACATAGCACGAGGCCCTTCGGCGGTCCTGGCAATCTTAAATGTTTACCTAACAGGCCTCACAACCTTAAATGTTTACTTAACAAGCCTGTTACAATACAGTTTCCTCCAAAAAAAATTATGCAATGTTCTTTGTAGTGAATATGGGCAATATTGTTCTTCAACGACATTATTCGTTCATTGGTTGATGCTTGCTCGTTTCTTGTTCACTGGTTTCTTGTTTTCCTGTTGTTGTTGCTCTTGTTTTCCTGTTGGTCTTGTTGCAATTTGCACGCTTGGGATTCTGCAACCGTGATTGGAACTGCGCTTCTGTCATTCCCCATTGATGTGTGGGTTTTGGTGCCATGTTTAGCTTCCTATTCATTGTTTTTTGTTTGCTATTTGTGGTTTGCAAGTGAGAAATTTCAATACTAGAGATGCCTGAGTCAAAATCCTCTTGCATAACATCTTTGTATGTGAGGAGAAAATATGATTTGCTTTTCTTATATGTCACTATGGTTGCAATGGAGGTGGGTTCTGTGTCGAACATTGGCGATCAGGAATGAGACAAAGACAACATTACAATCCTTCTTCTCTGGTCATAGTAGTCTCATACAAAGATGGGCTGCAAGAGAATTTTGATCGCTCCCAGTATTGAAAAATACCAATCGTGCAAACTGCCACTTTATTAATTGTTTACACAGTGGGGGGCCTTTGGACGGTCCTCACATCCTTAAATGTTTACCTGAGAGGCCTCATAGCCTGAAATGTTTGCTTAACAGGTGTGTTACAATACATTTTCCTCCGATTTTTTGATACAATCTTGTGTGCGGTGAATTTGGCCATTATTGTTCTTCACCATCATTCTTGGTTGACTAGTTGATGCTTGCTCGTTGTTTCGTTGGATGCTGCTTATTTTTGTTTGATTCAACTTTGCAGAGTTGAGGTATTGCAGCTGTAGTTGGGCCTTTTGGTGCTTGTTCACTGGTTTGTTGTTTGGTGCTTTCTCTTGTTTGCTTCAACTTTGCAAGGTTGGGTCCTGCATCTGCAGTTGGACCTGTTGTTGCAGTTTGCAGGCCAGGGTTTGCGATTATTACCTTCCCCATTCACCGGTGGGTCTCGGTGTTGCAATTTCATTCCTGCATTTCTTAACAAGCCTATTACAATATATTTTCGTCTGATTATTTATTTATTTATTCTTCTACAATGTTGTCTGCAGTGAATATGGGCAATATTGTTCTTTAGCGGCATTACGGGTTCACTGGTTGATGCTTGCTTGTTTCTTGTTAGTTGGCGTCTTGTTTTCCTATTGGTGTTGCTCTTTTTTTCCTGTTGTTGTTGTTGCAATTTGCACTCTTGGGATTATGCAACCACGATTGGAACCACTCTTCTGTCATTCCCCATTGATGGGTGGGTTTTGTTGCTAGGTTTATGTTCGTATTTGTTGTTTGTTTTTCGCTATTTCCAGTTTTCAAGTGAAAAATTTAAATATTGGAGATGCCTGAGTCAAAATCCTCTTGCAGAACATCTTCATATGTGAGGAGAAAATTTGATTTCCTTTTTTATATGTCATTGGGTGTTATGGAGGTGGGTTATGAGTAGTCACATACAAAGATGTTCTGCAAGAGGATTTTGATCCCTCCCAGTATTGAAAATTCTTACTTGCAAACTGGAAAAAAAAACACACACACACATAACGAATAAGGATGCAACCATGGTAGTGAAACTTACCCGTGAATGGGGAGCGACAGAAGCATAGTTCCAATTACGGATGTAGAATTCCAATTGTGCAAACTGCATATTTCTTAAATGTTTACACAATGGGAGGCCTTTTCATGGTCCTCACAGTCTTAAATGTTTACCTGGCAGGCCTCACAGCCTGAAATGTTTACTTAACATACGTGTTACAATATATTCCTCCAATTTTTTATACAATCTTGTCTGCAGTAAATTTGGGCAATATTGTCTTTGTACTTGTTCATTGGTTTCTTATTTTGTTCAACTTTGCAGGGTTGGGGTCCTGCATCCATAGTTGGACATGTTGTTGCAGTTTGAAGTCCATGGGTTGCGCTTCTATCCTTTCCCATTCATCAGTGATTCTTGGTGTCGTGGTTGCATTCTTTTCATTGGTTGTTGTTTACTATTTCCAGTTTGCAAGTAAGAATTTCCAATACTAGGAATACCTGAGCCAAAATCCTCTTGCAAAACATATTTTGTATGTGACTACTATGACCAGAGAAACAGGAGTGTGACATTTTCCTAGTGTTGTTCTTGAGGTCGTTATTCCTCAGAGATCCCACCTCTGTCGCAGCCATAGTGACATGGAAAAAGTTGACAAATCTATGACAAGTGCATTCAGAAGAATACACGAAGAACATGAAAGAAATCATATTGATATTATGCAAACGATATGTGCAGTTGGAAACACATTGCTTACTCTTCAACAAATCTCTTCTCAACAAACAATCGATGTTTCACTTTCCCTAACCATGGACTGTGTTTCAAGGAAATGTGTCTTCACAAACACATCTCCACTTGAGAAACACAAATTGGAACATGGTTTTAGAGTTGGGCCACCAAAAAATACTATTAAGATATAATAATATGAAAAACATTTCAATAGATATAAGCAACATATCTTTTGACTTGAACCAAAGTTTGTCAAGCTCCAACTATATTTCATAGCTGATAATGTTTTTCCCATAGTTAATGTGTTTCTATGGCTTCATAATTATGAGACTAAGTGTTGTTGTGTCAGGGATAAAGTTATTATCTCCCTTTATTTTTCCTCTTCTATACTTACCCATTTTTCCCTTTTCTTCTTCCCCTCTATTATGTGTTTCTCGTTCTATACTTAGTCATGTTTCTATGCTCGCGGGTTCCCGGGGTTGAGAACTGACAAATCCTCATCTCCATCTATATCTTCACATCACGAGTCTGACCGACCATCGTTCATTTGCATACTTATCCAATTTTTTGAACGCGGGTTCGCGGATAGGTGTTATCGAACTCTAGTGCCACGTGTTCGAGGTATACATCTTGCACCCAAAACTTCGGTGATCTACAATTCGACCCTAGACTCCTTGAACTCGCAAGCCTGACTCTATCTACGATGACTCCGTCTGACTGACCCACCTTTCCATACTTAGTCGAGTATTCAAAGTTTCACGGGTTCACAGACTCCCAGGTTCACAAAAGTTTAAAAGCATTTTTCGCTCCCCTCCATCCCCGCCACCTTCCGCCCTTACAAATGCACATTATTTATGCTTTTACTAGTGACAAATCACCAGACAGGTTTGAAAGTATTGACATTGATAAGATGAAATCTTGAGGACATCTCCCATTAAAACGCATTAACGGGCGAATATTATGGAATCTAATGATTTTTTTGCATCCATCTTGAATTGGCAAAAACTTGTTGGTTATTTTAGGTTTTTTAAGGCATCATCATAGTAAGAGTGAAATATTGTACTACCCCACTGTCATCCACAAACATGTCATCCACAAAGGTCTTGATGTCATGTCCCTCTTTAATAATGTGGATATATTATAGGTTGTCATATTTGAGAATATGCTTGCATATGGAAATGTTAACTCATGTTATTAATGACTATTCAACACACATATTCGAAAACATTGGCATTAATAAGCAAAAAGATTGAGGACATCTTCCATTAAAACAAATTAAACCAAGATTTACAGAAGATTGTACTATCATCCTCCAACATTCATTTTAAATACTTATTCCCATTTCTCTCTATCATCGAAAACTTGGGCTTTAAGGTGCCTTCATTGTAATGTTCCTGGTCATCCACTTGTGAGACAACTTAGATATTTCATTCATGCCCAATTGAAAGACGAGGGAATAGTTTTATGTGATGTCATCTTTGAGCAAAAAAATTTTTGTTAGCCAACAAAAACTCATACACAAAAAATTCAAGTATCTTATGATTGGTATTCTCCCTGTATTCGATGATTTGGTTGGTTGAAAAGCCTTCCTGAAGATTTGTATGTTGAACTTATTTCTTTTGTTACTGGAAACTAGAAGGGACTTTCAAGTCACCTGCAAAATGCTCCTTTGTTGAAGTATATAGCTTCTTCCAACAACACATATTTGGCAAGTGTATCAAATCCTGCAGACCACACAAGAATTTATCTTTCATCAGAGGAGTCGCACATATCGTGGCTTGCAAAATGGTCTGGAATATTCAGAAATTACGCCAAATATTTCTTCCTACGCGAATATACTCAGAAGGGAATTATAAATTTGGATCCTCACGAATGTGAGAAACTGTATGGGTGGTTGAATCAACATCCTAAAATTACAGAAGTTTCTATTTCAAAGTTTGTTGAGTGAATTTTGGGTGTGGTAATAGACTTGACAAAAAGTCAAATTCTTTGTCAAAGCTTGTTCACTAACCTCTGGATGTAGTAACAGACTCCACATACAATCAACTTTCTATTGGTACTGCACATTTTTTTCACTATTCCTATGCATATGATTGCATCTGGGTCGAAGAGCTTGCCGCTCTTTTCAGGAATATTCTCCTAGTAGTTGAAGGTGGGTATAAAACTAGAAAACGAGGCTCTCAAAAGTTTCTGATGCCTACATCAACATGTAACTAGGAAAATTTAATGGGAAGGAATTCCGGATTATGGACTTTGCAACACTTTCTAAATATTACTTTATACTACCAACTTCTGCAAGAAGTTTGACATGTTCAGGTAATGATTTGGTTTCTGAAGATCACCTTTTACTACCACCTTCATGTATTCATTTTATTTCATTATTTAGAAGAGACCTTGATGTAGTAGGATATTTCAGAGTTGTTTCCATCGAATATCAATCTTCCTACCATTTCCCTTGCTTTGAATAAGGATAATGCATTTCTTTTGTTGCAGTAAATCCGATATTTGAAAAAAAACAAAAATTGCTCGATGCTTAAAGTATTGCCTTGTCTGGATCAAATAAATTTCCATGGGCTCGTCGAAAGCGCCTCTCAATTTTTTCATCGGGATCACAGATCGATAAGGACATAGTGCCTTCCTGGTCATAGAGTGCTTCCATCGCCAACTTTCATTTGCACAGGTGCTTTTATTGCTACCTTCTTTCTTTGTCTTGGTGGTGGATCTTTCTATCCCAACCAACATGATGGAAATAAACTAGCTCTAGGGAATTTGATCGCTTCTGGGGATATGAGTTGAATATATATTAATTTTGGTTAACTTAAAAAGGTTTATGTGTGCAACCTAATGTTAGACATAGAAAATACAATTTCTTATTTCTTAAAATATAAAACAATGTATTTTTTTAACACATGATTGTTTGAAAAGTTTCAGGCGTTGTTTGGGATTCATGTCCTTCAAGGATGTTAATTAATCACACAATTAATATTGCTTGTGCCAATGCAATAGAGACATCGTTGAATATTGAAATCTCATTAACACTGCAATGTTAGATAATAGATGTCTGACATGTACCTAATTTTGAGGTCATCGTCGCACAAGACACCCAACCTCCAAATATTTCTGGACTCATAGCAACATTGTAATTGTCATGAGAAAGAAACACTAAAGTCGATGATCTTTGCAGGCCTGACAATCATGCAGTCTAAGTGCTTTGACAATGACATGCCTTCTTGTTCACCGCATTACTGCCCTGTAGTCAATGGCACTATTCCCATTGCTACCGCCAGTGTTGATCTCTAAAGTTGAAGCTATCTGGAGCCTGGATTCACCACCAGTGTGGATGCCTAAAGCTGAAGCTACCTAGAGCCTGGGGTCACGACTTGTTACACTTGACATTAGTACTAGTAGTGATCAAAAGTTGATTGTATATTGAGTCTGTTACTACATCCAGAGGTCGCTCAACAATCTTTGAGATAGAATTTGGTTGTTTGTCAAGTCTGTTACAACTTTGTCATAAAAGGTTCTGTAATTTTAGAATGTTTATTCAAACACGCATACAGTTTCTCACCTTCGTGAGGATCCAAATTTATAATTTCCTTCTGATTATATTCGGGCATTGAGTAATATTTGGTGTCCCTTCTGAATATTCCAGACCATTTTGTGAGCCACGATGTATGCCACGCCTATGACGAAAGATATATTCTGGTGTGATCTGCAACATTTGATACACTTGCCAAATCTATGTTGATGGAAGAAGCTACATACTTCAACAAAGGAGCATTTTGAAGGTGACTTGAACGTCCCTTCCAATTTACAGCTATAAAAAAAGAAATTCAACATACAAATTTCCAGGCAGGTCTTTCAACCAAACAGATGATCGAATACAAGGAGAATACCAGTCACAACATACTTGAATTTTTTTTGTCTCAGCTTTTGTTGGCTAACATGATTTTTTCCCCCCAAAGTTGATGTCACATAAAACCACTCCATCGTCTTTGAATTGAGCATGAATCACATCTTTAAGTTGTCTCAGATGTAGATGACCAGGAACATTACAAGGAAGGCACCTTAAACCCCAAGTTTTTGACGATAGAGGGAAATTAACACTTAGCAAAGTATGGAATGTTAAATAAAAAGCTAATGCAGGAAGACCATATCTAGAAGAGACAAACTATTCAAGAAGCTGGGATAGATCTAGCTGGCAGCACCAATGAATTCCAAGACCCAAAATTGATATTCAACTCCTTGTTTTTAACCAGGCAAGCATTTGATGATCAAGTTGAAATCTATAAAAGACTATCTATAGGCTTGATTCTTGTACTTATTTGGTTTTTTTGTCCACGAGAGCCCCAATCCTAGTCGTTATGGAAAACGTGTTTAAAATTTCAGAGAATATCTGCTAAACTATTTCAAGACAACTATTTTGGGAAATAATCTCAGCTATATTTTTAACCCAGATTATCTGAGTATAGAATATTTGAGGTTTTTGTATGGTGTTTTCCAATGTTTCGTATTGTTTTTTATTTTTTTTGTATTTTTTTTTTAAATTGACTCATTTTCATGTACAACTATTTATAGATGAATTCAACCTCTTTCTCCAAGAATTTAAGACGCTCTTTGATCCGTGGTTAAACATGCACGACAATATTTTTTTTATGCTTCCCAACACTTCGATTTAAACAAAATCTACTTTATTCGCTCCTTACATTTTACATGGAAGAATAGTTTGTGATAGGACATAGTTATTCGCTCCTTACATTTAAACTTGAAGTTGTCTTTGTCGACCCCAAGTATATTACATAGCTGAGACTAAATGCTCATTTCTCCCTTTGTTTCCCCTTCTCTATACTTACCTGTTTTCCCTTGTCTTCTTTCCCACTATTATCCCTTTGTGGTTTTATATTTAGTCACATTTCTATGATCACAACTTACCAGGTTGGTGGATTGGTAGATGCTCATCTTGATATATATCTTCACATGATGATCCCGACCGACCGTGGTCCCTTTCAATACTTAGCCAATTATCTGACCACTAGGTCCCGGGTTAGCGCTATCAAACACTTGTGCCCCTTGTTCCGTCATATACGTCTTGCACCAAAACACTTTTGTGATCTGTAATTTATGCTTTTACTAGTGAGAACTCACCAAGGGTTCGAAAATATTGTCATTAATAAACAAACAATAGATATTGTTCTATGAAATACTTACTCATTTTTCCCTTTTCTTCTTCCCGTCTATTATCCCTTTCTGGTTATATACTTAGTCACCTTTCTATGATCGCAAGTTCCCAGGTTGGAAGAATGATAAATTTGCATCTCCATATATATATATCCCGACATGACGAGACCGACCATCGTTGGAAGAATGATAAATTTTTTCCACCTCTTCCGTGATATACATCTTGCACCCAAAAATTCTATGATCTACAATTCCACCCCGGGCTCCTCCAACTCGCAAGCTTCACTTTACCCAGGTTCATAAAAAGTTTCAAACCATTTATGGCTTCCTTCCATCCCCACCACATTCGTGCCCTTCCCAATGCACATTAATTATTCAGGCCTCTAGATTGCACTTCCATTGTTCCGTGACCTACAAACAACACCTGGACCTCTGTGATATACAAATTGACTGTCGAACTCCCACATCGTCCCCTCTTCCATGTTACACATTATGCATTCAAATGTTCCGAGCGATACAATTTGACCGTCGGGGCCTCACGTCTTCTGGGGAAACCTTGTCACCCTATTTTGGATCCTCAGGTTGGCGGGTTCATGAAATCTCCAATTCCTAGCCATTGTTTCCTATGTCAGCCACCTTCGTACTTCTTTCCAAATATGCAACAACAAAGGTTTAATGTTGATATTTCATCATGCAACAACCATAAATATTGTCATTAATAAGCAAAATCCTTGAGTCACACTGACTATCCCTACACAATTTGTCCAAAAACAAGTAGAAAATATCTTGCCAGGTAATGGGAAAGCTATTACAAATTTCAATATATTAGCGAAAACAAGTCTGGGCTATTGTTTCCCTCCATACTTAAACACTTTTTCGATTGTGGGTTCCCGGACTTACGGGATCAAAATTGTGTTTCTAATCTTCTACGACTTGCAAACAGTACCCGGAGTTCCGAGATATACAATTTGTCCATTGGAATGCTCGATCATGAGCTCGATCATTCGTCGTTCCTTTCAATATGTAGCTGCAAGTTGGTTATATTTTCATGATGTGGTACATTTCCATGGTTGCACATGTTGCAACCATTGTTTATTGAGTCTAGTCTATTGTTTCCCTATTCCATACTTAGACACTTTTTCGATTGTGGGTCCCTAAACTGGTAGGCTCAATATTGTGTTTCCAATGTTTCGCGACTAGCAAACAGTACCAGGAGTTCTGCGATATACAATTTTTCCGCAAGAATGCACCATCATGCCCTCTTTCGTGTTATGTGTTCTACGGTCAACACTTCCGAGACATACAATTTTACCCTCGGGCCCTCACCTCTGTTGGATGTATCTTGTAACCCTATTTTGAAGCCCAGTCGACCGCTTTTGATAATTAGCCATTCCTTAATTGTTCTTCCCTGTCCTCGCCACCTTCGTACTTCTTTCTAGATATGCAATTAGTAAGATTTAATGCTAACACTTTGTCATGCAGGAACCTTAAACATTGCCATTAATGAGAGAAAGGCTTGAGGAGATCTCACACGCTTATACGATATACAAATTGAACATTGAACTCCCACATCATCCCCTCTTCCGTGTTACACATTTTACACTCAAAAGTTCTGAGACATTCAATTTGACCCTCGGGAAGTCACGTCTCCTGGGGAACCATTGTCACCCTAGTTTGAAGCTCGTTTGACTGCTTTCCATACTTTCCCATTTCATGGAATCTCTTTCGCGGATCCTCGAGTTGGCGGGTTCATGAAATCTCCAATTCTTAGTCACTGCTTACTGTGCCCGCCACCTTCGCACTTCTTTCAAAGTATGCAACGAACAAGGTTTAATGCTAACAGTTCATCATGCAACAACTGTATAGACCGTCATTAAAAAGAAAAAGGCTCGACGAGACAGTCACATTGACTATCGCTACAGAACTTGCCCAGAAACATGCAGAAAATATCTTTCCAGCTAATGGGATATGTATTAAAAATTTTAATATAGTAGCGAAAACGAGTCCAGCCTACCGTTTCCCTATTCCATACTTAAGCCACTTTTTTGATTGTGGGTTCCCGGACACGCAGGCTCACGATTGCGCTTCCATTGTTTTGTGTCTTGCAAATAGTACCTAGAATTCCACGATAAACAAATTGACCTATGGACTATCCCATCATGCCCTCTTCCGTGTTATGCATTTTTCACTCAAAAACTTCTGAGACATACAATTTGACCCTCGGGCCCTCACCTCTAATGGTTGTACCTTGTAACCCTATTTTGAAGCCCGACTGACCGCTTTCGATAATTAGCCACTCCTTAATTTCTCTTTCCTATCCACGCGACCTTCATACTTCTTTCTAAATATGTAATTAGTAACCTTTGATGCTAACATCTCATCATGTAAGAACCGTCAACATTGTCATCAATGAGTGAAACGCTTGAGGAGATCTCCCATTAATACACATTAAACCAAGATCCGAGGAGAGTTATATTATCCCTTCCGATATTTCATCTCAAACAACATGGAATGTCTTTCACGGGTCATGAACACATTGGCGCATTCACGAAATCTCCAATCCTTAATTTCTCTTCATCGTACCCGCCATCTTCGCACTTGTAGGTATGCAATTACTAGTCTTTAATGCTAACAACGCATCATGCAACAATCGTCGATATTGTCATTAATGAGCGAAAGGCTCGAGGAGATCTCCCATTCACATGGATTGGACCAAGATTTGCAGAGGGTTATATTATCTCTTCCAACTCTTCATTTCAAACATTGTCTAGAGAAAACGAATGTTCTTGTAAACTTATGGCAGCAACTCGACAACAGTTTTGTGGATATATAGTGAATATCTTCGGACGTGAGGATGAGAACTTCTAGTGGTCAAGGGCATACTCTTACTATTCATCCTATTACGCTCAGAACGAAGTGATTTGGACCTCTGGAATCGTTCATGCAGACTGCATCCCTGGGGTTTTTGACTGTAAGGAGGTCATGTCTAGGTGCACCGAAAAATATATTTCAAGCCAAAGAATTATTCCACTGCGCAACCATTCTCTTGTTTCTTTGTCACTTCATGTCTTCCTTAAGATATTAAGATTGTCGGAGCCAACATTGACCTTCAGAGGACAAGATTGCAAGCAGTTCCTAGAAAAACATGACAACGGGTTGGACCTCTTACCCGAGTTCCTCGAAGACCTGACAACAGTTCCTGAAGATATCACAAAGTTGCAGGTCAATTCCTTTAGAAATCCATTACGGGAAATTGTTTGGTTGTTTACAAGAATAACGGGACATGAATCCATGGAAAGCATTTCCCGCATAGTTCTTTATATTTTGTATTTCATAGTCAAGGAACAATCCATTTTTTATTGGGGGAAGATATTTTCCATTGAAATATGTTCCCAATTATCACGATTCAAAGAAGACAATTAATTGTATATGTCATCCTACTTGATTTCTGCAATAGCACATTGTTGTTTGGTTCCAAAACTATCTATGCCAAGAAGATAAACTATGAATTCGACCCAGTAACATTCTGGTACCAGGCCTTGTGGAGGAACAAGGTCTCCCATTGTTTTTATGAGGTTTTTAATGACTTTGTCTCAGTTTTCAAATATTTATTGTTAGGAAAGGATGCTCCTCGGATGTTTGGCCAGATAACCAAGTTTTTGGATGGGAAGGGGACACTCGAACAAAAGGAAAATTGCAGTGTAATAATGATCTTTGGCTCCAAGGAAAATCCTTCTTTCCTTCCATGTCACATCATGGACAAGATGTTTGTTACAGAAATAGCAAGGCAATACAACCATTGGTTTCATTTTTTCCATGGAAAGAGAAAAAAACAGTTCATTCCTCTGTCCTAGAAAGTCACGGACTTTGTGTTCAAAAACATCAACAAGATTGTTGAATTCGTAGGCCATTTAAAGAACTTGAACCTAAAATATGTTGAAAGGATAAGAGGGTTCAACCCTAATGGGATTTTTCGAGAACATTTACTAGCAGTTGGCTTTAGTAGCTCTTTTATCCATACATGCCTGACCGAAGACAGAGACAGTGACGACAACACTCCTGCTCCTGATGATGTTGATGTAGAGTCATTGCAAAGCACAACTGATTTGTTCATACAACAGGGAAAAGGCTCAGGTGAGAAGAGTGTCCAGTCCCTGACCATCACTCCCAAGAGCATGACATCACAGAGCATCGCTTCAACGACCCACCCCAGAAAGAAAGAAACCCATAAATATTCAAACGAAGGAGGAGATAAGAACCCTCCTCGCGGAAAAGCTGATATTTCTCACAAGCTTCTCATGACGAAGAAGAGAAAAAACATTGTAGGGCAGGAGGAAGAACCCAAAACTGAGAGTGAGAACATGCAACTTGAAACTGCTATGGATGGCATGTTCTGCAAATTTGATCATCCCACGGGTGCGATGCACCATAGTTCGACAATGGAGATAGTTGAGACCGACATTTTTGACAAAGATGAATCCTTCGTATTCCAGAGCGTTGTTTTTGACAACCAACCTAAAAATTTAATTATTGAAAAGAGAGATGTAACAAATAAGAAAGGGAAATCTTGTTCAAAGATTAACCTTAGGAAAATGCAGTCATCCCAAATCTCTCGATTTCATCGAGCAACCGTAGATTCTCTTGATGATTCCATTGGAGGAATTGAAACGGAGAATGCCAGATTGAACGACCGAATCAAGGAATTGAAGAGGCTTTGATTCCTACCCCATTGTTTGCCAGTCATTTAGCAAAAACCGTGCCTGCCACCCCTGCAGCCAAGTTAAAAGGATCCTCCAACCTCCTCACATCCTGTAGAGGCTATGTAGAGAAGAATATCAAGAAAAGAATGGAGTTAATTATTGAAGCCTGGGAAACATCACAAAATATAGCTTCCTTTCGAATGAGGGAAAATGAGTTGCACGAATATTTGCAGGCAGATTTTAAAAATGAAGAACGTTTCTATCTACAGACGGTGATCCCTTTTGGAAACCATGTCATCAACATCTAAGATCTGAAAAGAAGACAAGAAGATCCTCCCTCCCCAAAACGGATCAAACAATTGAAAACATGCTGGAAAGAGAAAGTTAAGAACCTACACCTCATTGTCGAATCATGTGAACAAGCCATATAAGAGAAAGAAGAATTATTCACAAACGTGACCCAAATAGACTTAGCCAGAAGTACCAACGAGGTTCAATACCCAAACTTAATCCTCAACTCCTTGTCCTTAACCAAGCAAGCCTTCGATGAACAAGTTGATATTTTAAAGGGGTTGTCTTTAGAAAAGTTTTACGACATCCTTGAATATGGTCAAGATGACGCCAAGAACTGGCTAGTGGACTATTCAACACACAATGAAGAAAATGAACAGGCTCTACATAGTATTTCTATCGATCTAAGGAAATTAGAAAATGATCTTTTCAACATAGAAATCCGAAATGAAAATGATCTTTTCAACATAGAAATCCGAAATTGAAGAATGGCTCCAAAGGAGAATGGACAAGCTCACCGACAAAGGGCAACAACCAGTTGGCACGATTCCAGTGGTCGTCGACGAGAGCAACAAAAAGGGATCATCTTCATAGTAAGTCTATACTGATCACATCTTGTTTTCTTTATCAATCTCGTCATTCTACCTCTTTAATTAGAAATTTCTAACCAAAGACTGATAACTTCCAATTTCTTCTTTTTAGGTCTTCCTCTCTACCTTCACACACTTCTTCTTTCTACAGTCATATTTCTTGTACTTATTTCTTTTCTGGTCCGCGAGAGCCCCAATCTCAGTCTATATGACAAACACATTTAAATTTCCAGAAATGTGTAACAAACATCATTAATTTTTGATAAATTTCAAAGAAAACTAATTCGGGAACAATTTCAACGGTGCCTTATGGACTGCTTTCGGAATGCTAAATTAGTTCTCTTTATGCATATCGATCATCTTCTTTTATTTTAATGTGCTCGGAATTTTTTTTCTTCAACTATGCTGGATGTCAGGAAATTGTGTTTATTATATTTGAATGTTTAATGTGTGTGATTCCTGGTCCTTTTTTCCAGGAACCTTTATTTCAAAAATAAAAATAAAAAAATAAAAAAAAACAACTACCATCATTTTTTATTGTTTCAAGTCATTGCGACGGAAATTTTCTAAGTCCCATATTTGAACTATACATGCCCTAGGAAAAACTTAAACAAGAGTATCACATCTATAAACACCGCAGTAGGATTGACATCCTCGTTCGCATATTAACCTCATATTAATATAATATTATGATTAACTAATTCGGGAGGTTCTTCGGGGCTCCGACCTTACTACCGTAGTGACATTCTCCATGGGTCATCTACCAACCTGATGTCTTATGGCTGGTGTGTGACACACTGGTACGCGTCATCTTCTGCATGGATACCACCTGTATTTCAAGCTACTTCTCACATGTATCTATTGCTTCGGGCTTCTATTTCTCCCTCGATCCCGCAATAACAATACATTTATTCTCATTCCAACCTGGCAGAGACTACGCTGCCATGCTATACTTGTTATACATTGATTTTGTTCACTTTCAAAAAAATTATTTAACAAAATTTAAAATAATAACCAGCTTTGAAATTCCATTGCCTATTAGGATTTAGGGCGACTAGAAAATAACTATAGAAAAAGGCCTTAATAAAAACGGGGCGACTAGAAAATAACTATAGAAAAAGGCCTTAATAAAAAAGAAAAAGAGTAAAACTCTTCCGTGTACAAAATCCAATTTAGATCACTATATACAGAGTCTACAACATGTGTCTAGTTAGTTTGGCTATGACTTCAACTTTAAGACACGCATTCATGGTTATGACTTCAACCTTACGGTACAAATTCGTGGTTGTGACTTTGAGTATTTACTATGTAGAATGAACTTGTGGTTCTGAAAAGTGGGTGGGGTTTTCCTGCCCAACCATATTATGTTTTTAAGTGTATTTTATGATTTTAATGTCTTCTTTTTCTCTCTCTATATAAAGAATTGTGAAGAGTTTTTTTAAATATTTAATATATTTGTATTATAATAAACAATAAGAAATTATTAAACACATTTTCCTTTAAATATTATTAAATGATTAAAATTTATTATATTTATATTATTATATACATATTTTAAATTTATAAAAAACTTTATCGAGGTCACCCATAACTATAATCATGTAAATATTTAATATATTTGTATTATAATAAATAATAAAAAAATTGTTAATCACATTTTCCTTTAAAATATTATTAAATAATTAAAATTTATTATATTTATATTATTATATACATATTTTAAATTTATAAAAAACTTTATCTATTTGATATAAGTAATTTAAATAATTGGATTTTAGCATTTTAGCATTGCGAATTTAGTTTTTTCTTTAATTCAAATAAATAACATCTTATAAATAACATTTTCATTATAACATCTTCAAAATGATAATCTTTTTTCATATATTTTTTAAAGAAAAAAAAGATGAATATAACATAGAAACAGATCGTTTAATTTTAATTGGAGATAGTATTTGGTCTCATTTATGGGAGTAACCTTAGATTTATTTATTTTTGTAAGTGAGTTTGAGATTCTATATTACTGAGAAAAATATGGTACAAAAAGGAAAAGAGGGGTATCCCCTGATCTGCCAAAAAGGAAATCATATCAGGGATCCCGAAGTTGTGTTGTCTACATAAGCGGGGGGAGGGTTGGGCCGCCATCTGGGGAAACCGACCCAGTCTCCGAAAACTCGTTTGAAAAAACTATACCATAAGATATACATAAAAACTCAGAACGTATAACAAGGGTTGCTCATACACTGATAACCAAAATGACCATGGGTTGAGGCTGCACTAGTCCAAGAGGATTGGATGGCTTTCATCTCCTTCCTTTCTTGCTTCGTTCTCCTTTTTCTGCTCCACCATGCCCGTCTTTCTGATGCAGGCTAGTGTTCTGTGTTGGTCTGCTTGAGTGATGTCCATGTGGTGGACATAGCGAAGGTAGAGGTGGAATCGTCCAACCATTCGTTCCATTTTTTCGTTTTGGTTCCTCTGGTCCTCTGCTATTCTTCTTGCACTGGCCTCCAGGTTGCTGAGGCGGCTCAGAATTTCTGTGAGCTCCTTCTTGTGGCCACAGTTTTCCACCCTACTAGTCTCGTTCCTATCATCTCTCAGCTTACTTATTAGCATTTTTGTGCACCAAGCTTCCTCCACTATTTTGTGGTAGAGGCTTGTCCTGGGTTGTGTATCCCTTGGGTCCCTTATCTCGTCTGCTTCTTGGATGAGTTCTGCCCAGGCTTTGCCCGGGTGCTTGGTGTTGACGTCTCACTCCCACCTATCAATGATAGCTTTGCCCTTTGGATCGACCTACTCAAGAAAGGTGCCTTTGGCCTCTCTGACCACCTGCTCCATCCTAGTGATCTTTTGGGCACTTGTTGGAAGTTCCTCCCCCTGGGGCCCCCTCTTACTCTGGGTATTCTTCATTCTTACCATCACTGTTTGAATGCAGTGGCTTCTGTATTGACTTCGTCCTCTGCTTCTATTCACCCCTTCCTGGTCTCTTTAATTACTGCTCGCTGGTCTATAGCTATCCCTGATGCTTCTTCTTTTAAGAGGTTTCCCCTGATGCGATCTTATCCTAGTAATCATGGGTCTCCCGTAGAGGCGTACATTTTGGTCCTTTTTCACTGTTTCAGAGTGTGTGTGCTTGGGAACTGATCCAGGTGGATATCGGTGGCCACCCACCTTTTCCAAATGGCTCAAAACAGTGTCTTGGCAATTTTGACAATTTAGTATTTTTAGCAGGTTTTAACTTCCGGGGCCATTTTGAGGGCCCAAATGAAGGTTTTTCGATATTGAGGTTCTCAATGATAGTTAAAAATATCATTGAGCCCCCAAAATTAATCTCCTTGACGATACCTTTCCAACAAGCTATCACACGCCTAAAACGGAGATCGTATGCAAAAGTTACAACCCCGGGAA
>SNQJ01S0027777.1:51264-67476 GCA_010110895.2 Picea sitchensis
ATCATAATACAAACTTTGCAGTCCTTTGTCGCGTTTATTATTTGTATGATCATTTATATGTTGTAAACCTTTGATCCTACACACACATTAGCAATGTTTCCTAGACTAGCCAAGTCAGGAACATTACACTGGATGGCGTTGGTCCTTAGCCCTTAGCTCTTGGCCCTTGGTCGCAGGCGTGGCCATATGGCCTGGTTCTAAACCTCCATGTGTCATATTTCATTGTAGCCCCACAGTCGATTAGCTCCTGGTTACGTGCCCTAGTCGGCGGGCTAGCCCGACCGACCAGCGCTAACCCCAAAATTTCGTGCCAACCGTATAATGGAGTGGTTTGGGTCACATGGAAAAGGTCGTATGCAATGGTTCTATGTGTTGTGTTGGGGGTTGGGGCTAGGCCCCAACCCTTTACTACGTTGAACTATACCATAAATTTAATTCAAATATTTAAATTGAACCATAGTTAACAAGACATAACGTGGGCGGGTTGGTAGCCCGACCCTGCCAAATCGTTCCACCTAGACCGAAGGTCACAGGTTCAACTCTCGTGGAGTCCATATTATTTTTCCAATTGTCAACCAATGAAGGGGTGTCATGTGGCAACCCACGACTGGGCCACGTGGCACCATACCATTAGCCCAAAATACACCACGTGTCAATAAATCATTCGACCACATTTTCACCTGCCCACGTCAGAACCTGTCCCCATCAGCATTCCAACTCATTTCCACGTCATTGTACGGCCTGTACAGTTAGCTGCCGCGTCAGCACTGTATGGACTGCGCAGTCATCAAAATTTTGCATGTTTGGCAAAACGAACAGAACGTGATATATTTCGCATGTGATGTCCGTTTGAGCCCGTTCAAGTTGCGTTGGGTTCATATCGACGAGGCCTACGCACATGTCCGTTTTGAAGCGATTATGAGAACTTTGATTTTTAGGCCTTCCTGGACACATTTTGGTTCCTGGATCCATTTTTGGATCAGTTTTTCTATATATAATTGTTTGGCATGTGATGCAAAGGGACTACTTATTGCATCGGATCCCAAATGCAATCGGTCCTCCACCTTTTATTTTTATTTTTTTAAACGTTTTTTTATTTGACAATTTTTTTAAAAAACATTTTCCGCTTTTCTGGTGCGTTTCTGTATAAGGAACGCACTGATTAAGCGAGTTTTTTTTTTTTTAAAGAAAATTAAAAAATATGGTGCATAAAAAAATCATCGCTGATGTTCTCCTCTAAACAACACAGAAAATGTTGTTGCATATTTTTTTAAATTTTTCTTCTCATCGGTGTGTAATTTTTCTATTGTTTTTTTTATGAATGTTTAATTTTTTTGCTATGTTTTTGTTTTCTACTGTAGTCGTTGTGATTTATTTTATATATATCGCATTGTTGTAATTCACAATATTTTTAAAAAATAAATAAAAAAAAAATTTGTGTGTGTTGTTGTATGGAACGCACCGGGTGTGTTTTATGTAATAAATGCACTGGTGCTTTGTATATAAAAAGCGCACCGGTTACAACGATTTTTTTTTCGCTGAAAATTATGTGATTTATTTATAAAATATATTTAATCATTTCTTTATTGAATGGTACAGGTTGTATATTCATAAAAATATGAGTGAGAAGAGTTCAAATAAGAAAAGTTATGGTCGACAAAATGACGACACATCTGGAAAAACAAAAAAGGCAGGTTCTTTGTAAATTCTATACAAAATTAATATGGTTGAACTATATGTAAGTTTAACTAATATGTATTGGTTAGTGTGTGTTGTGCAGGGCCACAAAATGATGAAGTTCGATAACATTATTTATGATCTAAGTGCAGAAGAGTGTAAAAGCTTGATGGAAAAATTGCAGAGGGATCAATCAGGTGAATGAAAAAAAATATTCAATATGGTTTTTTTTTTTAATTTTCATTAATAATATACTTAGGAATATTAGATGACATGTTTCAAACAATCTTTTAATTCACATATGTTTAATGTTCTACAGACACCAACAACGAGGGAACAAAATTCCATCATAACAAAACAAAAATAATTAATATAGAAGATATAAATGATGATGAATTGGTCCTTAGCTCATCTAGAGTGGTGTTGGAGATTAATCAAAAGGGGAAAAACTTTTACATAACTATGAGGGATATAGTGGAACGAACTTATAGACGTACATTCCACTTACAATATAGAAATCAATTTAATGATTCCAAGAACCAGGTTATATTTAAACTACATGAATAATTTCCAGAGCAATGGTCAATGAGACCTATCAAACTTGCAATAGCAAAAACATACAACAACAAAAAATAATCATTCAAAAAGTAATATTCCTAAAAATACTTTTTAGAATATATATATATATATATATATATTACAAAGTATTCATTTATTAATAGATCAATTTTGTGATATTTAGTTTTCATATTTCAATATAAAAATATTTTATTGTCATGTTATTTTTCTAGTAAAATTATGAAAATCTCAGAGGACAAACGAACTGATATCTGAAATATGCTAGTAGGAATGTCCAAAAAAGTGTACAAGGAGATGGTCAAAGAATTGGACATAATTGCATCACAAGATGAGCTATCTCAACAACAATGTGCTTCAAATGTATGTAATCATTGATTTTTTCTATTAGGTACAAATAATTAATTATACATTAAATATTAATTTTCAAATATTCTCTTACAAAAAAGAAAAGAAATGGAACTCATTCAGCACATAAAACTGGACAATAAGGAAGAATAGGGTTGATAGCAAAGTTTGTGAGTAATTGTTATTTCTTTATAACAACTTAAGGTTTTTTTTTTGTATATTTTAAGTTGTTTTACAACATCCATCCTTGAATGTCTTTAAACAAATGCTAACATACAAAGAAGACCCATCAGAAAAATTGATTGACATTGGGTTAATTAAGGGTTGTGAGTATATGTTGGCATATCAAAAATTAAATGTCGAATTTGTAAGTATAATCTGTGTTGTTGTTTTTTTTTTTTCCGTAGGAAAAAAGCGTAACTTTTTTTAAGAGAAATAAAAATTGCATTCTGAATAATGCATGCATAAACATGCATTTAGTCGAAAAAATACCTTTCATCCTAGGAGGAGGAAGGAAACAAAGAATGGCTCTGTAAAAGCATCCCCAATACATAGAGAAGCCTCAAAATCAAACCATAAAAAAATACAGCCATGAAAAAGCAGTAGAGATAGACCCTAAACACAACCTGAACGAACCAGGCCAGAGAGGCAAATAACCCCCAAAAGATCAAGATCCGTAGGGGAAAAAACTAGGAGTCATGCATCCACAGAAGAGAAGAGCAGAAGTTGCACGCCCAAAAAGGACCTCAAAGTGTTGACCAGGGGACACAAATCAAAACCACACGCCTAAAAGGACCTCAAAGCTCTAACCCAAGACATCGAAGAAAACAATTAACCCCAACATTAGCTACACAAAACTCCAGATCTCACGATGAGCGCAGGGACCCCCTAACCATCAAAGCATCGGGGAGAACCCTGTCTTTGCATCAGGCCCTGAACAAACCAATAGTAGTGAAACGATTTGAAACCTCCACGAACACCCATGGTAGCATCAAAATTTGATCAGGACCAAGAGAACTACAGATCAGCAATCAACAGACCGGATCTGGATCATTTATGGGAGAAAAAACCACCGCGAGGCAACAAATCAAGAACGAAACACCCAAATCCAAACATCGAACCAGAGAAATCAGAGAAAACCTTGAAAAAAACCCGATCTGGCCTCTGGAGAACGCATCCATCAACAAAGATCGAGAATCAACCAATCCCCACCCTCGGAGGAGCAGCCAGAAGTAGCGGATCCACTCAGATACACCACAGAACCGATGACTAGGTCTTGCACAAACCCCAGCACATCCGAACATCAGAAAAAAAAAAAAAAAGGATCTCCAGTGACCGCCTCCTCAGCAAACTGTGTGCACTCTAGCGAAAACAGGGTCGAGGCCACCTTGGCTCCGCAACCATTGAGAGGAGGATAACAAGAAAGAATTCGATGTGGAAAGGGAGAGAGGTCTACAAATATCCAAGACACAATCTATGTTTTTTTACTTCCATCATTTTATATTAATGAAACAAAAATAATACTTTATATTAAATCTATGATTTATTATGGGGTATAAAACTTGCAGGAAACAAAGTATGGAACTGAGCCAACAGAAGAATTTTTTAAACAAGGCATGAGATTTTATTTTGAACATATGTGTATGATTCATGAGTCACTTCTTGCTTTGGAGGTACATCGCTTTTCAATTTACATTCATGTATATTATTTATTTCAATTTTCATTATTCTCACCAATGTAGATAAACTCATTACAGTTTATTTTTATGTTTGTAGATGGAACTTCAAGAAGAACAAAACAATCAAGACAATCAACCAAACATTTAGCAAAATAACCCAAGGCATGGAAGTAACTCAAGCACTAACAACAGTTCCAGTGAAGAATGATGACCAATATATTTGGATATCAATGCAAGTTGCAATTGTATTTTTTTAAATAATTGTCTGTGAAAATCAGACATTTTTGTTTAATGTAATTGGCATAGTGTCCCAATTGAAAGATAAGGGATTACCGATAAGTGCCCCATTTTTTATGACAAAGACCCTATTATTCATATAATAAAATATGTTTTAATTTATTCTATTGTGTTGTTCAATGTCATTGTGAAATGTTGCATCATTGATTAAATATATGGATGACTAAATATTATAATGAAGAGATGCAAAATCTGATGATATAACAAATTAATTCAAACATCATATCCAAATTCACTAATCAAAATATAAGATATATGTAAAAATTTTGATAAATAATGGAATTAAAAAATAACTTGACTTTTCAAGATTACTTTTCTCCAAATGTAACATGTCCATTATTTCAGGATTAATGTAACAACGGTTTGCTCCTATATCAATTAAAATAGCAACAGGCTAATTAATGATCTTACCTTCCACTTTGATCATATTGGATTGGTACTTTCATTGTCGATCTTCTAAGGTTGCATAAATTATGCCCATGTCTTATACTGTTGTAGCCTCTTGGATGTTGTCTTCTCTGTAAGGAAAATCCTTGTACATGCCATCTTCTTTGCATCCCCAACATTTGATTGGTGGTCTTCCCCTTTTTCCCAAGGATTATTCTCTCTTGGACTCATCCTTAGTTGTTTGCTCTTGTTGATTTTTATTAGGATTGTTTCTATGGAAAGGAGGTTAGAATCCATTCCTCCTCTGATAAGGTTTCTCCTTCCTTTTATCCCTCCAAGACTTCTGCAAATATTTGCTTCCCTTGCCTTGCTCATACAAGTACTTAGTCTTCCTAATGGTTTCTGTAAAAGTCCTAGGCTCATCATATTGAATATTCTCTTTATAAAATGATGGCAATCCACTCAAAAACCTTTGTATCTTCACCTTATAATCCTTGATAAATCCCACATATTTCAATAATCCCAAGAACTTATTTTCGTATTCTTCCATGGTCATGCTTCCCAACCTGAGTTCAAAGAACTCTTGCACTTTCTTGTCATAGAAGTGCTCTGAAAGATACTCCTTTTGAAATTTTCTCTTGAATTGCTTCCAAGTGATCTTACTCTTAGTAATGTGCTCAACTTGCTTCATTTGATCCCACGACATAGCAAATTTTCCATGCAAAAATGGTATGTGGAAATTACGGCTTTTAGGTTGGATGAGTAGTTGTGAAACTGAAAATACTTCCTGATTCCAACCAACCATGCTTCATCATCATTTTTCCTTTCTCTTTCACCATCAAAGGATGGTGGCTTAATCCTTCTCAACTCTCCTTGCAAATTGTCTACGTCATGTCTTCTTCTTTGGTGTTAAACATGAGACACTTCTAGACTACTTGTGGAGTCTTCAGATGCATAAAATTTCCTTATTGAGTAAGAAGGTGAGTGATTTCTATGAATTTTGATAGCACTTCTTGAATGATCGACTCTTTTGTACTTGTACCTCTTCTTTCATGATGTCTGCCCTCTTCCTCTTGCCTTACGTCTGATCCATTCTTTGCTTTCCTATGCAACTGATTTAGGCTTTGCACACTTAAGCATTTATTTGATTTTATTCTCTCATCAACCTCTCATTGTTTTCTTTATAACTCTGCACTTCTATTTTCACGCTTCTCATAGTCTCTATTAATGTTTATGTTCGTCTGACTCTTGATACTTAGTCGGTTTTTCGAGACATCACCATTCAACATTTCTTCAAACTTGGCCTCTCGAGACATAACCATTTCTTTATACTTAGCCAACTTTCCAACTTCTTACCACGAGTTCGGGGGTCTGCAGGGATACCACACTTCTTCCATACCCCCTGATTCTCCGTTGTGCTCACCACCTCCCCAATATCTTGGTACTTATCTGATTTTCCAACTAGTCATGGGTACGTGGTCCACAAGGATACCACACTTCTTTTCATACCTCTGATCCTCCACCTATGCGATGTCTTGGTACCGACAGGATTAGGCTAGCCTATCGACATCGCCCCCCCTGCCCTATCTTTGATCTCAATTGTTGATCTCTAGAGATCAACGACTAAGAGTTAACCGACTTCGGATTCACCGTTCTTTTCCACAAAAGTTCAATTTTTACACGAGGTTCCATACTCTCTCGTTTTCTTTTAATCCATATATCTTCATGTTTTATTCATAAGCTCTTGGTATTCCTATTCCCTTATGAATGTGGGATATACATTTATACATTACCAATCGCCATTTACATCGGCCTATGCATTCTTGATTTTGTAGCAGGTATCCACAACCTGACGTTGTATCCTAAAACTCTGTCTCTGGTTCATATAGGTCTAGTGTTGAAACTAAGGCTCTGATACCAATCTGTAATGTACCCAACCACCCGGTTGGGTCATGCTACTCCAAGAACACTCTCCAAGAATGATCTGTTACCACAATGTAACGTCCCCAACCCCAAGTTGGGTCATGCCACACAAAAATCTGACCCCTGTCACAATAAATTGATTCATAATATTGGGACTCTGCTCATCTCTTGAATTTGTTTAATGATTGTTAAGTACCCAGCCACCAACATGCCAGATCACCAAAGTAACAAGACTTATCTCAAGCCTTAAGATCGATCTTTGATAATATCTAGTAGATCAAGAAGCATGCAAGAAATACAATATAGTACATGCAATATCCGAGAAACAATCTACTTTAGAAGAAATATTTATCATGTCTTGCACAACCATATCTAACAAGCAAATATATATTGAATATGCAAATCTTAGAAATGATAATCAGTACGCATTTGATTTACAAATATAAATAGAGAAACCATATAACAAAGAGCACTTATCTTTAATGAAACCAATCACAAATTGGCTGCAGACCAAGGAAATTCCACCCAACCATAGATGATGATGTTTGAAATCTCAACAACAGGTCACCCCCGATCCAGGGCTATGAATCCACTAGGACGGGTTTATGGATGACACTCAGCTTCCCAAACCAATCAACATTCAAGCTCTCACAAGTTTCTCAACACACAATAATCCAAAGTACACCAACTCTCTTCTCTCGAGCCTGCACCACCCAAAGATAATGAACCCCCTTCACTACCATGCAGTCCCTTAGGTTATCCACTTCTTTCCAGGGCTCTAGTGCATCTAGTCAAGAATATCCATGTTGGGACTCTCAGGATTCACGACTGTGAACAAAATTTACCTGCCAATGCATCTCAAGCATACAAGAACCAATTCATGGTTGGAATACACCAGCAATCGCTACAACCAACCAATAATGTCTTCTTTCCCAACCATTCATTTATCCTTCCCAAGCTAAGATCAAGAAAGAATGTGGAATGATGAATGATCAACAATGAATGAAGAACAAAAATTAAGAGTGACTGGAGAAGAACCCCCAAACAAGCCACAAGAGGTGTTTATATAATTACATGAAATCAAGAACCACATGGTCTTCCCACCAAGAAGCTCATGTAACAACTTTTATTAATTATAACCAATATGGGTAAATAAAATATAATAAAAATAATTATCCCTTTTAGCCCCCTCTCTGGTGGAATTTTAGCCCCCTATAACTCTTTCCTTGTCTGTCTTGCAACCAACGATGTATTTTATTATTTGCAATGTTAAAAATATTACATTTCCTAGGCACTCTGACTTCTTGTAATTGTTTAGGCACTCTAGACTTTCATCAAATAAACAAAATACATTATTGATATGGGGACTAAAAGCCGGGGTATTACAAAAGAGAGGGGTGGTGGAAGCATATTTCAAGCTTTTGAAGAAGGTATCTATGACATCAACGTCATCGCCTAGTTTATTTTGCTAGAATGCATGTAACAACATTCCCTCCAGGGCTTGGGTATCTTGTAAGAAAACATCCATACCAACCTCTATATTATTTCCTTCGTCCCCAACATGTGAAGAACTAGTGTTGTTGTAGATATTTTGAATTAATGAATCAGGACGTAGTGGGAATTGAATAGGTGGTTGTTTCAACCATTCTCAGTATGCTTCATCTCCGAGTTGTGCTCGATTAGCAACAAGCTCGTGACTTGACATAGTAGTGGGGTGCAAGGGTAGATGGTGAATAGGTCGCTCATCATCAGAATCATGGTTGTAAAAGTATTGAACATTACATCGATAATATTAGTAACATAATGCACTTAATATGTTCAAACATTATATCAAACACTTATTAGATGCATGAATTTTTTTCCCCAATAATAAACATGCAACCAACCACTTTCTAAAACAAATGTGATATTAAGAAATACATTTCCATTAGTTCCATTGAAAATCCAAAAATCCAATCACTTAATCATCTTTTTCTTATGCTCTACGGGGTGTCTACATACAAGAGATCCAATTCATGGTGTAATATCGTTGACCCGGGCTAGTTGCTGGAAGATGACATGTTACAATTGGTAGGGTAAAAAAACTATCCATTTTCATCAAACATATGCTTGCAGTATCTTTCTCTTGATAAGAGCTTGTGGAATTTTTGGACTACTAGAATATCTTGTGCATATGAACTCAATCCTGAATCTTAATCCTGCAAAATTCAATGAACAATTATTCAACTGCACCTGCATACATAACATAAAGTTAATGAGATAAATGAATTATAAATAAAATCTAGACGTATTGCAATTGGTGGGAGAGAACTTGAAGGACTTGCAACGATATGGAATGAGCTGGAATTTGAAGAATTGACCATTTTATATGATAATTCCTTTTTTCCTGCATTTGAGCCAAAATTGTCATCTTTGGAAGCATAAACCAATCTAACTTGAAACATAATTCGAATAATTTTTATAAATTAACGATGTGCTTAATCATATAAAGCCGCAACGATACATTGAGACAAAACAAATGTGCATGTGCGTTTAATTAAGAGAATCACCAAAGATTGACCTCTATTATTTCCTCCTCAAAGCAAAACCTCCACAAAACTTAAATGTGGATGTTTGCAGTTGCATTTTGCAAATTAAATTGTTTGTCAGTGTGTTTTACTTACACACCATACTTGTGCATTTCTAACAGTATAATGCACCAATGAAAGCATGTTAGAAAAATAATTCGCGCTTACTATCTATGTGTTAAAATTTATTATGAAAAATAAGTCGGTGTGTTATACGTACACACCACACCAGTGCACTACTCATTGTATAGCGCACCGAAAAGGTAAGTTACAAAAAAAACCAATGCGCGCTTTTATCATCAATGTGATGAAATATACAATGAAAAAATGAGCAAGAATTCTAGTTTTTTTGTTTATAAATTAAAATCCTATTCATTAATTGTTTTTTGCCAAAATTTAGAAGGGATATTTGTGCAACAAAGATTTATGAGCAAAGACTTCAAAGTGGGTGGATTTTTTTTTAAGAGCCAAGTTCGAAAGTGATTATTGTAGGTCATATACAAATCTACAAAGGAGAAATTTCAGGCATACGATTTCATTATATTAATCATCTTAATATTTCCTCTATTTGATTCAAACAATTTTCAATGCATTCCCAAACAAAAAAAAAGTTTCATAGTTACCTTCGGTATTGGAAGCCCTAATTTCCTCGTTGTTTTTTGCTTTCTCTTTCTATATTACACAAGGAGTTTTTTTAAGCAAAATTTTTATAGGGTTTGTTTATTTATATATGGGGCATTTCATATCCATTGCAATGAAATCATTCATTGCATTGGATCCCAAATCGTCCTGTCATTGTCGGGTTTTTTTTAAACGCCTTCATGGTTAACGGTGTGCTCTGTACATAGGAAGAGCACCGATGCATATTTTCATGTCAACAACACCGCTTAATTTAAATTAAAAATAATATTAAAAAAAAACTTTTCACGGTCGACGATGCGCATTGTACATAGATAAGCACCGAGGTGCATTTTCTTACAAAGAGACCGTTGAGTTTAAAATGGAAATAATACTGTTTTTTATATGAAAACCACCATGTCTTAAATTTGTTCAGAAGTCAACGGTGTGTAATAAATAATACTTAGGAAGTCATGCTTTTCTAAATTCATAAAGCACCGACTGAATACAAAAATTTGTAAAACATTTTCAATTTCGCAACGACACTGTTATAATATATTGGTGCGTATAAATATGGTTGAAGCATTGATGTGTATACATATGGTTGATGCCTGAGTGCATATTAAGTGACTATACGCACCCATATCTTATTTTGTAAAAAATTACGTAATTTTTATATCTAATTATTCCTGGGTTTTTTTTTCAAGGGAGATTTTGAAAAATCCAAGGGACAAACAAGGGGAAAACCAATACATGTTGGTAGGGATGTCGAAAAAAGTCTAGAAGAAGATGGTACAAGAAATGAACATAATTGCGTCGCAAGAGGGGCCATCCCAGCTACAATGTGCATCAAAGGTATGTAATAATTTATTTATTCTTTTATGTACATCGAATTTAATTATTGCGTGAAATATTAATTTTCAATTGTTTTGTTGTTGAAAAGAAATAAAAAATAGAACCCATTCAACACATAAGACAGGACAACGAGAAATAAAATGGTTGATCACAAACTTTTTGAGTATTTACGTTTTCGACCTTCCTTAAAATTTCATGTTTGTTGTGATCTTTATATTTAAATGATTAATTTACACTTGTCCATGGATGTCTTCTAATATGTGCTAATATACAAAGAGGAGCCAACCCATGAATTGATAAACATTGGGTTAAGTATGGGTTGTGAGTATACGTTGAAGTATGAAAGTTTAATTGAACAATTTGTAAGTAGCGAAGTTGTTTAACTTCCCTTGTTTTATAATTAATGAAACAACAAAAAACCTTTATATTAATTATATCGACCGTGTTTTGTCATGGCATATTAAATATGCAGGAAACAAAATATGGAATGCATCCAACAAAGAAGATTTTGAGAGAAGGCATGAAGCATGGCTTCGAAAGAATGTGTATTGTTTCTGAAAGACTTGGTGCTAAGGTATGTTTTTTTATTCACGCAATCATGTGTGTGCGTGTGTGTGTGTGTGTACTTATTACAATTTATTTCTATGTTTGTAGATGGAGGATGAAGAGCCAGAACATAAAAAAACAAGCAGATCAATAAAACATTAGGTTAAATAACTAAAGTACAATATCGCCTACAAATTATGAAGAAATGAGGCATGCACGTAGTTCGAGTGATGACAACAATTCAACTGATGAATGACAATAAATATAATTGAATGTTACTACAAGTTGTATGTTTTGAAATATTTGTCTATGAAAATCAAGTATTTTGTTTAATGTACTCGACATATTGTCCCAATTGCATGAGGACATGTTACCAATAAGTGTAACAATTACATATTGGTTGCAGTTTGATTATTGTGGACCTTTGCATTGTCCCTTTTTCCATGACCATGGGTCTCTTATTCATATAAAATAAAATGAGTTTCTTATTTTATTGCATTGTCGAATGTTGTAAAATGTTGTGTTGTTGAATAATTAATGTGTGGATGATTTGCATTGTTACAAATAACATAGGTGTAATTTGTTGGATAATTCATTAATGTAGTTATTATATCAAAATGTAATAACAAAAATGTAAAACGATATTATTATAAAAAATAATTGATTTTGAAATGACTAATTGAAAATTTATAAAAAAATTAATTAATTAAAATATATACATATCAGTGCACTGTATTCTTATGAACTCACTAGATGGTGTATGTCATAATATAGAAAGCAGTGTGTTTTGAGGAGTCACATGCATCAGTGAACATTAATTATAATAACACATCGATACAAACTATTGAGAAAAAACATCATTCTGTAAACGACATAACATACAATATTATTTATCATTTCAAATTTTTAATGTGCTCATGTTTAAAATATACACTGGGGCACTAAATAAAATGTATGCATTGATGCATTTCTTTTATTATACACACTGGGGCTCTAAATATAATGTATGCACTTGTGCTTTTAGTATACTATATGCATCAAAGCTTAGTAAAAATAATGGTGTTGACATCTCACCTCGAATATTCAAAAATTTACTACTCTTCGGTGCACATGGTAATACACACATAGGTACGTACTAATTATACAAGCACCAGGGCACACGCTGTATTAAATGCATCGAGGCTCGGGATAACTTAAATGCACTAGGGCACACTATAACTTAAATGCATAGAGACATACAAAAACTAAAAAGCATTGGTGCTTCGTATGCAAACAATGTAAAATTGATGTGTAGAAATTATAAGAGCATCAGTGCTCTATATACAATAAAAAAAGTGAAATCGATGCGTAATAATTATACACACATCGATGCGTTTTGTGCTATATTAACACAATGGGGTCGGTTGGTTAAGAGCGGACCAGTGCGTTTTGATAATAAAAGCACTAAAAACAAAAACCTTTGCTACAACCTCTGCCCGCCCAATTTTTTTTAGTTATATGGAACATCCGTTAAAACCTCCACGTCAATAGAGGAGGTTGTAGTGGAGTTTTTTTTGAAAAATTTGTCAAATTTTATAACACTAAAAACCTCTGTAAAAACCTCCACTAGAAGGTGTTCTTCTTGTAGTGGTGGATACCAGACACATTATTCTCATGCATCTGAGATATAAAGCCCTTCAGGATGGTGGAGATATATTAGCATAACAAAATCCTCATTGCTCATAAAATAGAGGAGAAGGGAATCTCGTAGAAAGCAATTATAGATAAGATGGATTTTATGGACAAAACATATGATGATTTGATAAAGGCTATCTAGGGATTAGAGGCAGTGATTATGGAGGGTGAACCTGAGGACCGACATGCATAGGAAACTCAACCATATTGCCAAACTATTTACATCCTAATATATTCTAATTATGAGGAGGAACATTAGCTTGATCTCACGTTAGTTTATATATTTTTGGGTCTAGTTCTTCAGTATCTATTTCAAAGGGCTTTCCATCATCCATATAGCATAATACTATTATGCACATAAAATTTCATAGTTTCTAAGATAATCCTATGTTTTTGGTATAAAGATATTTTTAGATTGTTAAATACTAAAGGCAATAATAGGTATGGATGTTTTGCTATATCTAGACATGATTGGTCAATCTTTAATATGTATATTTTCGATAAATTCAAATGGTGTCTCGTGGAGTAGCATCTCCAGTTTGATATGATGTAATTTTTTTTGTATATTAATAGTGATGAAGTACATAACTAACAAAAAAGAGAGACACATAATTGACACAATCTAAACACATTAATGATGCATCTAACATGTAAATGACACTCAAATGACAGAAGTATGATGCCCAAAACACATTAACAATGCAAGAAGGACACATATATGACATTATGTTGCAAAGGCATCATTCATTTTTAACAAGAACAAGTATATTTCTATTAGAAAAAAGTGTTGTAGCTGAGATGAACAACAATCAAGTACATATAGGTTCAAAAATTTGTTGCAGAAGTCTAATTTGATATATAAGTTCATCTCCTTGTCCTTGAAATATACTTAGAAAGATTGTAAAAAACCTAAAACACTTGTTGGTATATATCTTGACATAAGCTCCTAGTAGATAAGAGACTTTAAAGAACATAAATACCTGGATATGAGAGTTTAAGAACATGGTATCCACTTGAAATTGACCTCTTATGTTCATGCTTTGTCCATATCCCTGTTGTTGTGCCATAATGTCACCTTGAGTTGCAACTGAACCGATTGAATTGATTGTCATAGTCTAGGCCTTGTCTTGTGAATGCATTAGGGAGGAAACAAATTGCCTAAGAGTTAAATTTTCATACTTCAATACTTGAATTTCCCTGGTCTAATTGTTGGCTACCTCCAAAATTAGTGCAATTTCTCCATCCCTCTTCTCCTCCTGCTCTCGAATTCTCTCTTCCAAACGGGCCACAATGTTTCAATGCAATGCTAGTATTGAATCCTGTAGTCTAGTTTTCCTCTTTAGCTTATGAATTTCACATCCATGGTAGTGGTAGGAAACCTTATGTCCTTTCCACATTGCTCCTGAAACCAAGCTAGCATGTGATGTCCTGGACAGAGACGAGAGAAGATCGGGTGGATAAAATGAAAAAAACAACAAAGGAGACCTTGTAGAAAAACACAGACCTAAGAGACTTCTTTGACCAAGCTCGCCACTCCACAAAATGTCAAATGCTACACTAAACTAATTGATTTCCTATTGAGAACAGATGTTATTTATCACCTTCTTCATCTGGACTAGGGAATTCCATGATGTCTGAGGCTTAGGAGCGGGTGAGACATGATCTCCCACCTTTGTTAATTATTAGTAGAGGGTACATCTCATAAACTGACTCGTGCTCCAAATAAGCAACCGATAAAGTGAGGTCAGGGAAACATTTAATCAAGTTTCCATGCATTCCATTGCCATAGTGAGGTGGCACGAAGCCCAGATGTGACATTTGATAGATTTCAATGTTAAATAAATTAAAAGTGGAATTAACCCCATATTTTTTTTTAATTTGCAACATAATTCTAAGGTAGGTAGCTATGGCTAAAAACTTGATTTGTCCTTGGAGTACCTTGAGCAAATTTGCAGGCTTCTTTGGCTAGTAGGTCTACCTTTTGATTCATCTTTTGAAGGGCGTGAAAGTGTTCCACCTTCTGAAACATTTTCTCCTCCTTAGAGATTCTTTGAAAGGCTCTAACAAGGTTGTGGTTTCCATGTTCAAATTGCTTACTCACTCCTTTTATGATTAGCTTAGAGTTGTCGATTATTATTATTTCCCTATAATATTCAACATTGATGAGCTTCAAACCCATATATAAAGTCATCATCACAACATGATTGTTTGTAGTGCATCCCAAACCCCAATCATAAGATATCCTTTTTGTTCCTTCGGGGTCATAAATGACCCCCCCCCCGCACATGCAACCCCTAATGTTGAAAAGGCATCATTGTGTCAAACATGACATTATTCACGATGCCCACGATGTAACTTTGATGCCAAATCAATGCAAAATGACTCAAAGTATGCACATATTGATGCTTGTACTACACCCATGAGACACATTTGAAAACGACAACGATGCAAGTATGACACCCACACATATACAAAACAAACACCACACCAATACAAACAACATGCTTGCAATGCACAAGTGAAGCAATCGTAGCACACCCAACACACGTAATAACGAAGCAACACAAAGTCTGATGCTAAGATGATGTTGACTTGGGCATGTGTTGAGATTAATTACATAACATATGCATGGTGCTATGCTTATATGATGCAAATTACAAAACCCCAAAAGCGTCGTACATTGTGTCGTGAAAACTACATTATAGGGCGATGCTAGAGACGATGCTAAGGTAGTGTATTGTAGTAGTGACATACATATGTACATACATACATATATGTATATGTATATGTATGTATACATCTATCTATCTATGTGTGTGTGTGTGTGTGTGTGTGTACATAAATACCTACATATGCACGTTTATGTACACACACATGTATATATGTATGTATACATGCACACATACGTATATATGTATGTACGCACACACACACATATGTATGTATGTATGTATAGATATATACATGTGTGTGTATGCGCGCATGTGCGTAGACACACATACACTGGGTGCCATTCATAAAATGTCAGGAAGCACCTTGGGGATTTCCCCGAGGACATTTTCGAT
>SNQJ01S0027777.1:73464-83954 GCA_010110895.2 Picea sitchensis
GCCAACCATAAAACATATAAACTTTTTGCGATAAAATCAAATCACTAATTGTTAATTACTTATACAACTATTAAATACCACTAAATTATCATTAAAAAATGAATAATGTTTAGGAAACACTTTATTTATTATCAAATAAAAATAAATATAAAAAATATATAATTTTTTTCATAAAATAAAATTGTTAATTATTAACTACTAATACAATTATTTAATACTACATTATATCTAATTATCACTTAGAAATGGATCATGTTTAAGGAACACTTCACTCATTATCGAATGAAAGACAACTATAATATATAAACTTTTTATAATAATATATTATATTATTATCATTCACTAATAAATCAAAGAACGCACAACCACCACCATTCACCATAATAATATCGTGAATGGGACATAATCTTAACTTATTCAATTTTAAGTTTGTCTTTATCAATGTTGTTGATAGTTAAAAAAATTGTATTATATCAATAAACAAGAATTTATATGTTAGATACCTTAAATATAAAACGAAATGAATAAAAAACTTATATGTTTGATACCTTAAATATAAAACGAAATGAATAAAAAACGAAATGAATAAAAGGGAAAAAAAATGTAAATTTGAGTTTCCTTTCCATAAGAATTTGACTACTAAAGTCTATAAGATGTACATACTTTATCATCTTTAAATTTAAACCTATAATCTTTAAAAAAAAACACACATTCTTAAGTATTAAACTAAATCAAATTTTATTATTATATTAATATAAATATTAATTATAAAATAATGATGTTAATATTTATATAATAATAAGAAAACACATTTACTCATTACATCAATTTAGAAATTTACACTTTTAAATTTAATAAAACAAAAACTTTACCTTTTCCATCATGAAGTACAACTGCTAATTACAACCCCTAATGAGACAATAACTAAAAACCTTTATATAGAAAATCATAATTACTAAAATATGATTTCGAAGACCTAAATATAAATAATCATATTTAATAAAATATGATTTTAATGGAGATATTATTATTGAGTGTCCAATAAAGAGAAGAAAACATTAAATAAGAATAAAATGATACATAAGTGCAATGTGATAAATATTTAATTTGGTTAAAGTAGAACTTAAAAATCTTTTCTGCAACAGTCTGAGAATGCGTGATCACCAAAGTTCGAATGAGAAAACAGTGATGAATTTCCCATTAAAAAATATTAAAGAAGAAGCATGTGATGAAAAATCAATTCCCCATCTCTCTCGTTAGTGATGAAGAGAGGGTTACAGAGATGTTGAGAGTTGGGATTAAGGGGAGCAAAGATTTCGGTTGTTTTGGATTTGGCGTGATTCAGAGATCATCGTTACATAAAACGACAAAAACATGGGAATGAGGATTGTATTTGTTAGATATTATTATTGTTATTGACTGAGATTAAAAAAACAAGCGGAAATACATATTCAATTCCACCACATAAAATACTTTGACGTCCGCTCGATACGTAACAGAACAGAACTGAACAGTAGACTGAAGCAGTAACAGGAAAAAACATTTATGTGTTATAAAAAAGAAAAGGGAAGGGGGCCGAGAGGGGAAGAAACAACGGAGGCGGAGCTGTGTCGGGCCCCGTACGCCTCCAAAATGGTTGCCCTGCCCATCCCTGTGGTAGTTTGTCGGGTAAGCTTTTCAAGCCTGTGGATATTATTAAAACCGGACTCCCTTTTTTGTTTTTCGCTACGGCCAAACCTGCTTTCTGTGTTTTTCTCTGACACGAGCTTTTCTAAACATCAATTTATTGGTAATGATGAACAGGAGGAGCTGAGTAAGTGAGTATCTCTGGTTAGCTGTTCTTACATTTCAGAAGAAAATGACAGACTATGTATGAATGGAAGCTCAAATTTGATTGATTGATAGATAGCGAGAGGTCTTTTGAAAGTTTCATTGTTTTATCTTTTATTCTTTAGTACTAGGAATGCAGAATTGAGAAGAAATATTTGCTTTCATTTTCATTTCAGGTTAAGGGAGCTAAGACTGTGTCGCACTCATCACTGTCATGGTGTAGTTTGCCGGTCTGAAACTAACAAGGTACTGTCGCTTGTGCTAAAGCTTTCTTTGCTTTTACTTCTTTGTTGTTGTGTTGCCAAGGCCCTTCTTGGGTTCTGTCATTTAAATGACACAAATTTATGGGTGTGTTGCCTCAGCCTCTGTCTCTGCCTGCTCCTGGATGGTCTCAAGGCAGGAATAGCTGTTTGGATTTTGGAATTGGGGTCTTTTGCCTGAAAGGCTTGGATGTCTTTGGGGTATATTACCCATGAAGTCCAATGATCAATATGTGTTGCCCATGTTGGAGTTCTAATTTCTTTGGACAATGTGTGGGGGGTTTGTGTGTGTCCTTTTATCGAAAGAAGCAAGATAAGATCGCTGAATGTTTTTTCTGTTCCCATGAGGGAGGCTAGATCTTTGTATCCATGCGCGGATGCATGGCTGAAATACAATAGAGTTCTGTTATTGTATGAAGCCAGGATAGTAAGATTGTTGAATGGTGTTTTTCATTCTCTTTTGGGATTATGTGTTTTTTCGTTAACAGAGTTGAGATAAGGTGGTTGAAAATTTTTCATTTTTTTCGGGTAGCTTTCTCTTATCATGATGTGGAAGTGTGCCTTTGAATGGTGTTTTTCATTCTCTTTTGGGATTATGTGATTTTTCGTTCACAGATTGAGATAGGGTTGTGGAAAGGTTTTTTTTGGGTACCTTTCTCTTATCATGATGTAAGTGTACCCTTTCTCCATCTGGAAGTTTTTATAATAAATGAGGCGAGCTTACAACAGTCAAATTGGATTTCTTCATCCAAGAAGCCGCAAAGTGGGGGGTGTCTATTTTGTCAAGTGTACCCTTTCTCCATCTGGAAGTTTTTATAATAAATGAGGCGAGCTTACAACAGTCAAATTGGATTCCTTCATCTAAGAAGCCGCAAAGTGGGGGGTGTCTATTCTGTCAAGGTCACCTAGGACTTGCACCTAGCACCAATTGCAATTGCAAGCACAAGCACAAGTGTGTCTACTAGGGGAAAACATGTAGCTAAGTAGACTTGAACTCTAATGGTGGTTATAACAGCACCCTACTTTCCTGACCTGATAAGCCCCCATTGACAATTGTTGAATGTTTTATCTAATAAGGGGTTTCTTGCATGCTATAAAAGTTTAGGTATTGTTTCATTCTTGCTTAGGCTGAGCTGAAATAGTGTCGAACTCTGTTTGTATTATGTAATGAGATTGTCGAGGGATGTTTTCCATACTCTTTCTGAAGCTGGGATGGCATTGTGAAGGGATTTTTTTGGTTTTCTTAACGTGGCAATGAGATTTTGGAATGAGTTTCATTCTCATCACCGGAGCTGGGATAAAGAGTGTGGAATGAAGATTTTATTTTCTTGATGTGGTTGAGATAGGACTTGTGGATTATTTCTGGTCTGTTTGGATAAACAAAGTTGAATGTCGAGTAGTTTAACGTTCAGGGAAAAATATTTAAATTGCCTAGAATGAATACTGATGAGAGGCTGTATTGTGGGAACACTTTATTCCCATGCCAATCTCCAATTGGAAGCAATCTTCCTGCCCATTAAGTACATCTTTATTCCTTGTCATCTCTTAATATGTTGAGACTGCTAAGATGCACTGGGCATTCTAGTCTTCCAATAGTAAGTAACAATGCAAGTGCACAACTACAATTCTGTTTGCTGTTGTGGCTACTATATTTATTTCCGTTTTTCCCAATGATTGATGTGAAGCTTATCATAAGAAGCAATTTTTTGTTTTTCCATAAGGGATGCTAGGATTCTTCAGCTCTCTACCATCATATGTTTATTTGAGTAATAGTAAGTAACAATGCAAGTGCACAACTACAATTCTGTTTGCTGTTGTGGCTACTATATTTATTTCCGTTTTTCCTAATGATTGATGTGAAGCTTATCGTAAGAAGCAATTTTTTGTTTTTCCATAATAAGGGATGCTAGGCTTCTTCAGCTCTCTACCATCATATGTTTATTTGAGTAATTTTACATACTTGAATCATGCTTTGAAGACTTAGGTCCTTTTGCATCAAACGATATGGGTAATCTTCTTAATCAGAGGTACAGAGAAATGAAATGAAACTTTTATTATATTCATCGGAAGACAGGATCTACTTGATGACGTTAAAAACAGAGTACATAAGAATCAAGATTTATACAGCTCTATATTGCTGTATAAGATATGCAAAATACGAATACAACTGCAAAATATATATATCTCGAATTACATTGAAATCGATAAATTTATTAAATTGTTTCTTCTCGGCCTATGCTAGGAAGCTTTTTTGATCTATATTGTAATCTCTAATGGAGAAAGCTTCCTACACCCATGGCTGGGAAATTCAGCAATGTATTCGGCTTCCTGGGCTGAAATTGATACATTGAATGCTCAAGTCTGATTTGGTCATGTTTGGGACATTTTCTTTTGATAGGCGCTTCTGGTTAACATGTGCACCTTCCAACATGGGATATTACAATGAAGCAGATACATTTTACAACTCATGGAAGCTACCCTTCAGCTAAGATGCCACCTCCAGGGTGTTAAAAATGTACAGCTGCACGTCCAATCAGCTGTCAGATTTGATAGATTGCGCTGAGAGGTGCTTTCTACATCCCAGTATGAGGGAGATGTGTNTTTACAACTCATGGAAGCTACCCTTCAGCTAAGATGCCACCTCCAGGGTGTTAAAAATGTACAGCTGCACGTCCAATCAGCTGTCAGATTTGATAGATTGCGCTGAGAGGTGCTTTCTACATCCCAGTATGAGGGAGATGTGTAATTCCTTCAATGCTTAAGATGGAGTTGACACGTGGCATTTAAACAAATATTCATAATAAAAAAAAGTTTCAATGTTGGCTATAAATAAAATATTTCAATGCCCACCTTAAATAAAATATTTCAATATCAACTTTATATATATATATATATATATTCATAAACCAATTGAAAGTAAAAAAATTCTTTTGGTTAGTTAAAACTTAAAACATTTCAATGGTGTGCTGCTCAGTATGAGGGAGATGTGTAATTCTTTCCATGCTCAACACGGAGTTGGCACGTGGTGTGTATATATATATATATATATTAAGAACCAGCATAGATCCATCTTAACTCCAAATCTATCATGCATGGAGAGGGATCAAGTCCCTTGAGGTGATTTTTTTTTTAGTTTGAAAGAACTTGAGAAAAGTTTTGCACCTCGAAGAATTTGATCCCTCTCGACACATGATATATCTGGAGTTAAAATGGATCTATGCTGGTACGTAGTTGTGAGTGAACTCTCACATGTTGGATGATTAGCTGTAGAGGGAGTGTTAAAAATGTACTGTGGGACATTCAACTAACTGTTAGATTTATTTTATTTTGTTTGTAAATAAAATGTGGTGGTTCATAATCTGTTGGAAGCTGAACGTTTCATCTATCCCTTAGTTGTATATGTGTTTGTGTGTGTGTATTCAATATTGTGAATAATGAAGGCGACGTGTTGAAAAGTTTATTTGTATATTTTTCTTCCGTTTCTCTTTTGTGGTTGCTGCAATGTTTTTCCCATTCTTTAACATGGGGGGTATCTATGTCGTCAAATTCGCCCAGGACTCACACCTGGTCCCAAGTTCCAACTTCATGAAAAAACCTGCTACGTAGCCAAGATAGTCCATGGGGCGGGACATGCCTCTGGGGGCAGTTGAACCTCGGTGGGGGATTAACAACACCCCCCCACTTTACCAACCAAGTCCCGGTTGACAGATCTGGGGCAATTTAAGTCATGCTTAAGTCATGAGCTTTTGAATCAACAATCTTACTTCCAAACAAGCTACAAAAGCCTCAGATGCAGCTTTCTCCTAATGTTTCTAAAACATCTTCAAGTTAATCAGGTTATGTTTGGATGAGATTGATGGGACTGGTTCTATTAGTAAGTGTAGTCACAATTTCTCCTTGTTGGGGAGCAAACCTTTTTTTTGAAAGAAAGAATCGTAACCTATATTTCTGGGAAAGATAAAGTTACATTCAGTATTTGCTGGAGCACTTCATAACAGTATTAAAAATTTCCAGCAAAGGCCTATGTACTTCCTACTAGTTCATATATCTTCAACTAGATATGTCAAAAAAAGAGAGGTCTGTAGCCTTCTCACAACTGAAAGAAATAGCAGATAATGTTCAGGTAGCTTAACCTTCTCAGGTTCTTAACAGTTATATGAGGTAAATAAAACAACTCAGCAGAAACAGGATAACAACAACGGAGCGGATTTTAAGGATAGAGGGTAGTAGACCCTGCCTCCCTATGTTCCTCTAATAGATTTATGCCAATATGCATTTGCAGTCTGGACAGCTCATCTGCCCACTGATTTTGTTGTCTGTAGACATGCTGAAAAGAAATATCAGAAAATTGCCCAGCTGCCTCTAAGCTCTGATCGAGAAGGGGTCTCAAGATTAGATTTTCTAACCTGCTAGAGCCTTTGACCCAGTTTATAACAAGCATTGAGTCCCCATAAACCTGCGAATTTTCAACATTCTTCTCGAGGGAAAGATGAGCAGGAGTTTTAGTGCATGAAATTTAGTCCAATTATTGCTTCCCACTCCTAGATGTTCTTTGAAGGAGAAAGTATGAGAGGAGGAAAGAAATATAATGCCTCCAGCTCCACTGGGACCAGGGTTCCCCTGGTTTGCTCCATCGAAGAAATCGCAGGCTTTGGACTGATCTATATCTAGCCTTCCAATATGCCCAGGTGGTTTCTGCTGATACCCTTCAAAGGAGTACCTAGCTTGAAAAATACTTCAAAGGTAAAAAGACCAAGTTTTCAAACAGCATATTGTTCCTAGTGAGCCATATAGTTCAAGAGACAATAAGGGAGAGATATATAGTTAGCCAGTTTTGGCTCCTCCCAATTTTTATAACTCTCCTCTAAAGAAGCTCCAGTCCAAGAACCAACATTACCAATGAAAGAAAGGGCCCCTTTCCAAACTGCTTGAGCAAAGGGACAGTCCATGAGAATGTGCTGAAACGTCTCATTTGACTTGCATAACAAACATAATCTTGGGACAGACCATGTTCTTTTTTGTAATATATCCCAAGTAGAGCCTTTATCGCTTAGAGCCAGCCAGAAGAATAGCTTAGCCTTTTGGGGAGCCTGTTGTTTCCAGGTTGGTTTCCACCACCGACAGTCCTCCTGTTCTGCTAGAAACACTGCCTTGTAACCCACACTTGTTGTATATGCTCCTATGGGATTTTGTGACCACACTAACTCATCATCTTGGTCCTTAAAACTTGTCTGCACAGAGAGATAGTCTGTTGACTAGGGAAGCCCATTGATCTGTCCATAGCCCTCCCAGCTTCATATCTTATGCTCTTTTCCACCCTTGAGTCCAGAGAGAACCAATGTCAATTGTGGTTAGCATCTGCCATGGAGAAAATACCTTTTCTCCAAAGAGTTGCAACAAGATCATCAGACAGTCTGTGTTCACCATTGCTGCCTATCCATGGGTCCTCACCTATTCTAATACTTTGACAATTACCTATTTTCTAGGCCAACGATTGCCCAATGAGTGGAAAAGCTAGGATCAAGGCTTTCCAACTTATTGAGACTCTTGAAGTTCTTTTTATCTTGTTGGTTCAAATCTAATCTTAAACGGATAGGGGCTTAATATATTTTGCAGTTATGGTGTCTTGCCCCAGATCTTGTTGTGTGATTAACCTTCAAAGATTCTTTGCAGCCAAAGCCTTTACAAATTGATGAATATTCTTCATGCCCCATCCACCCATGGCTTTAGGCTTAGCTAGCCTTTTCCATTTTACCAGAGGGAGTCCACCTATGTTCTTCCCGCCCTTCCAAAGAAATTGAAAACACCTTTTCTTGATCTTTTCCAAGATGCCCATTGGGATATAAGCCAAAGAGTGCCAATAAACTGCGGTTGCCTCTAATATTGATTTGACTAAGGTTAACCTGCCACCTAATGAAAGCAATCCAGAACACCAATTGGTGGTTCTGTTTTCCACCTTTTGATATAACCAAATCTAGTCCCTATGTCATAATCGTTTGCCTTCAACATAAGATCCAAATACCTTGTCCTTTGTGGAAGGGATAAGTTTGAAATGGGAGGATTTGCTGGATTGTTCTGTCCATCCTCTTGTACACCTTGTTGAAAGAGATGGAAGACTTTTGTAGATTAATTTCCATGTCCATTAAATTCAGAGCTTTTTTGATATGTTCTGCCACCCTTTATAGAACCTGCAACAAACAAAATTATATCATCTACATTGAAACATCAGGTGCTAATCGAGAGTCGAGACAACTCCATCTATACTTGTGCCTTTTAGTCTTCCTTTTTGTTTATACTCTTCTAGAATTCTGCTAAGGTCTTCTGCTACGATTAGAAATAGTAGTGGGGACAGGGGTCAGCCTTGCCTAAAACCCCAGGAAGATCTAAGAATTTTGAGGCAGACCCATTTATGAGAATTGAGAAAGATGAAGAGATTAGACATCTCTCAATCCAATTTACAAACTCTAGGTTGAACCTTGTGTGAAGGATGAGCCTCAAGTACATCTAGTGCATGATCAAAGGCCTTAGACAAGTCAATTTTTATTACCATAGCTGGCAATCTCTTGGTCTTGATGGAATAGAGCACTTCTTAGTGCAACCCCCATAGTGTCATGAATATGTTTATTTGCTAGAAACCCAAATTGCTTTTTAGAAATAATTGGGGAGAGGGCATTTTTCATCCCGTGAGAGATGATTTTTGCAATAATTTTATAGATGGCATTACATAGGGATATTTCCTTGAAGTCATCAAAGGAGGCATGCATATCTTTCTTCTGGATTAGAGCTAAAAAAGTTGAATTCAAGGTACCCAACTCCTTCGTCGAGGTCCTAGATTCTTCCACCATAGACAATATGTCATTTAAGGCCTGCTAGAATTCAATGGTCCATCCATCTCTGGACTAGGGCTTTTATCTTTTTGGATTGAGTATATCACTTCTTTGAACTCCTCCTTAGTAACTTTTGAAATCGGATCTTTATTATGGTTATCTTTGATAAGCTTGGGAAAGGACCTTGCCACTTGGAGTATTTCAACAATGTTAACCCTCCATGGATCTTTGCATAACTTCCTAAAATGGGCAACCCCATCCTCAACAAGTCTTGGAAGGTGGTAGCTTTGGATCCATCATCTCTAGGCATCTCCTTGGTTTGTTTAGGTTCTTCCTTCCGTTAGCATAATTATGAAAAAACTTGGTGTTTTTGTCTCCTTGCTCTAGCCATACAACCCTTCTTTTTTGCCTCCATTTGGCAGCTTCCCAAGCTAGTAAATTTCATTTCTTATCTTTCGACTTCTTCATAATTATGTTATCCTCCTTTGAGAGTATGCCATTCATGTTCTTTTCAAACATCTCTGAGATATTTTTTTCCACCTCCACCTCAAGGAGGTCATTTTGAGAGTCCTTGTATTTTGTTTGGCCCATGATAGAGTGGCTTTTTTAACCCTCTAGAGATTGGAGCTAAATTGTAGAGTCCTCTAAGTCAGGATCAAAGTGTCTCCACTCTTCCTTCACTGTGTTGGAGAATTCCTCATTTTTTAATCAGTGCAAGTTAAATTTGAAGGGCCCTTGGGGATTTTAATCATCTTTTGCTATTTGAAAGAAGATTGGGGCACGGTCAAATGAACTTCTAGAACCAACCCATGCTTTAAGTTTGTCCTCCCTTTCATGTATGTCCTCAGAAACAATGAATCTATCCAATCTTTTGGGTACACCCTCAACCCTTGATCTCATATTTCTCCAAATTGGAACCACTTTAATAGGCTCAAGGTCACACAAGTGTAACTCCTCCAATTTTTTTTAAAATGTAGGGGGCTAAGATGTCCATTTTGCTCACCCCCCCCATATTTCCTAATTCCTTAGAACAAAACTGAAATCACCCTTGAGAATAATGTTAGAGACCCCAAGGAACTGAAGGAAGAAGTTGTCCCAAAAGACTTTTCTATTGTTATAAGCCCTGTATAGACTGACCATTGAGAATGATTTCCCAATTCCAATTCCTGTAGATCTACCCTTATTCCAGAGTCTAAGAATTTAGAGTTCAGAGGTTGCAAACATTGGTTCCAAGATGTGATTAAGACTCTTGATCTACATGCAATGTTAGTAGAAAGGAAGTTCCATCCCTTTAGAATAGTTGATAATGTTTTTATTCTTTTTCCCCCTCCATCACGGTTTTCTGGATTAATAAGATATGTGGTTTGTGGGCCTTCACCATCCTACTAAGGGCATGCTTTTTGTTAATGTTTTATGCTGATATTATAGTTCTTTGCATTTCATAAGATAAGAGCATAATATGAACAAGATCATTGAGAAATACACATCCACAATAGACACAGCATTTATCCTGGGAAACCCTCTAGGGGAAGAAAACCCAGCAAAAACTTCCTTATCATAAATAGCTTATCAA